>JARYZH020001980.1:0-20095 GCA_030021035.2 Notholithocarpus densiflorus | reverse complement strand
GATCATTTGAGCTCCCTGAAATATACATAAAACCATACTTAAAAATTTCATTGTGAAAAAAGCTCAATGATACTCTCAAAAACTACCTATTCTATTTCTCTTCCATTTTCTCCTTCATTTAAGACTGAAGAGTCCAATTTTTTACTTCACATTCAACACATATTTTTCTCAACCTTAAATCCGAGTGCTTTTTAACCTTTTTTATTCATCGACTAAGGGAAAAAAAAAAATTGAAAAAGTCAACTTTTAATCTCAACCCCTAATGATATTACTTATTGCACATTGGATGTCAATCCTGCACTACATGGAAGATTTAATAGGAGTTGTTGACAAATCACCAATTGCATGGCCTTTTAATGTGCCCTCAAGCTCCCTCATGAATATTTCATGGGTCACTTTTGGTAGCAAGATTGACACCACAATGCCATTCTTCCCTTTACCATTGCTAAATGATGTGTAAGAGCTTGCAGGCATAGGATTGGGTCCATTTCAGAGATTGCCTAGCCCACCATAAATAGCCTTAACCCACCCAAAGTCCACCTCTTCAAATCCCACGTGTGTCACATCTGTTGGTGAGTAGCACCGAACCCTATTGACATCAGGTTTGTCTTTAATCACCACAAAATCTGTATAAGACCGCACGTACTGCATAGTCACATTAGCTTTGGCAGTTTTTACCAATTCTATTGCATATCCCAAAGGGTTCTCACAAAGCTTCCTAGCCATTGTTATAGCTACTGTGAATACAACAGTAGGGATGGCAATGGGGCGGAGCGGAGTTGAAGGATGGGGTCTTTGTCCCCGCCTTGCATAATTTTGTCTTGCCCCATCCCCGCCCCGCCCCGCATTGCATGATGGGAAAAACTTTCTAACCCCATCTTTGCCCCTTGGGGCCCTGCAAAGTTCCGCCCCACCCTGTAAAACTCTATTTTTTGTTAATTTGCCCTACAACTAGTATGATTTTTTTAATGAAACCTATTTCATTAATAAAAATATACTTGAAATTACAACTAAATTTATTCCATCAAATCAAATTATTTTTTAGAAGAAAATTGAATAATATATCCAAGCGTTTAACAAGATAATCACACACAAAATCTCATAGTATAATATATAACAAAATAAAGGCAGAGAACCACATTGGGTAGAATAAAATATGCCAATATTGATATGTTTGTTTAAATAGTAGGGTTTTAGAATATGAAAAATTTACAATTATAACCCTTAGCAACGCAGGGCAGGGTGAGAATGGGGAGGGGCGGGTCTAAAAAGTTTAAACCCATCCCCGCACCGCCCCGTGGTGCGGGGCTAAAATCTTGCCCCATCCCTATACAACAGCGTGGGGCGAAGCGGGGAGGGGTGGGTTAAGCGGGCGAGGCAAAATTGCCATCCCTATACAACAGCATTGCCATAATACCCAGTTGGTAATGAGGGGCTAAGTTTGGCTCGCACATTAACTGGAAATATCACACGCACTTGGCTCTATAGGTTAGGTTTAAGTGCTATTGTACTCAGGGGCAGATCTAGGATTTCAAGCTAGGGGAGCCGAAGTATAAGAAGTAAAAAATCTAAATAAGTATCCATATAGTACTAACAAACTATCAACCAAGATCAATACACAAAATCATTATTTCTTAATACATTAAGATGCAATCATTTACCAACAAAGACAAAAAAAAAATACAAAATAATATTGTTTCTTAAGAGCATCAATTGTTGCCAAAAAAAAAAAAAAATTCACAAACCAAAATTTAATTTTACTACTTTAATATGGCATTTGAAATGTCTCGTACAGTAGTGTTTTTGGTATTTAGAGTTCTAAATACTAAATATTTAACATTTAGAACACCTAATGCTAGTGCTCTAAAACTGGGCAGATTGGATTTTCTATTTTTTTATTTAAAATTTTCTTTTTGTTAAGTTTTTGAGCTGGGTAGTTGTTAGTTGGGCTAGGCTAATTAAAAGAGAGGGACAACTTTAAGAATTATATATATATATAGTTATATATATAAAATCATAAAAATATATATTCTTTGGGCTAGGGGGTCCTAATTTTTTTTCTTTGAGCCGGGGGGCCCAGGCCCCCTTGGCCCCCCCTGTGGGTCCGCCCCTGGTTGAGGGCTTGTACCATCTTACACACTCATGTGTTCTTCACATGTAAATGGTTCTACGATCTCACAAACTTTATTATGTAATTGATATATAAGATAAATTACTTAATACTATGATCATGGACGGATTTAGGATTTTAAGCTAGCAGGTGCCAGAGTAAAAAAAAAAAAAAAAAAACTTCAAATAGATATCCATATAGTATTAAAAAATTATAAATATACAAAATTGTTGTTTCTAAATACATTAAGATGTAGTCATCTACCAACAAAGATAAAAACAAAATTATATATATATATATATATTAATACTAAGCTGGCTAGGATTTTGTTTTTTTGAAGTTAGAGCATTCACAGTGGTGATGCTAAAAATTTTAGCTTTTAGTACTTCAAAAGCTACTTTATCAATTTTACCACCTCACTTTACAATACACCCAATATCAAATGTTCTATTTTTTTTATCACTTCATTTAAAATAATATAAGCAACTCATTAAAATAATAAGGAAGAGCGAGAATTTAAGTTTTTTAATTGAAGTAAGAGATATAATCTTAATAAAATATTGTATTTTATTTTTAACAACTTGCTATAGTCAACTGGTATTTATATCAGTTTACTGTAGTTGCAAAAAATTTAGCTCTAGTTTCTCCAATAACAGATGATTTTTTTGTTCTTTGATGGTAAAATAGTTTTTTTTTTTTGCTAAAACACGATCACCATTGTGAATTTTTATTTATTTTTATTAAGTTTTTGGGTTGGATAGTTACTATTTGAGTTAGGCTAGTTAGACTGACTGGGAAGAAGAAAGACCAAACTACAAAAATTAAATATAGAATGACTAAAAAAAAAAAATTTGAACCTAGGTGGAAGCCCGTCTCATTAATTAGTAATTAATACAACGGTTTTTTTTATTTTTTTTTTATTTTTTTGAGAATCAATACAACAGTTTGCTCACTGACACAAACAATATAAATATATATATATATATATATATATATATTCTAAATGACAAATGTTTATAAATAAACTCTAACTTACATAATACATCGTATGCCAATTTTTTTTTTTTGGCACAACTGTTGCCAAAAATAAAAGCAATAACAAAAATTAACCATCAAATTTCATCTCCATCCTAACTGACCTTCGTTTTGATCGATGAGGGGCCTTCCTCCTCCAGTATTTCCATTGGTATTTTGTAGAAAAACTTCCTGAAACGACCTCTAAGAAATAAAGGTATTACTTTCAAAATCTCATCAATCTCATCCTTAAGAATATGATTAACTGTTGGACCCCATTCTAAATGACAAATGTTTATAAATAAACTCTAACTTACATAGTACATCGTATGCCATTTTTTTGTTGTTGGCACATCTGTTGCCAAAAATAAAAGCAATAACAAAAATAAACCATCAAATTTCATCTCCATCCCAACTGACCTTCGTTTTGATTGATGAGGGGCCTTCCTCCTCAAGTATTTCCATTGGTATATTGTAGAAAAACTTCCTAAAACGACCTTTAAGAAATTTAGGTATTACTTTCAAAATCTCATCAATCTCATCCTTAAGAATATGATTAACTGTTGGACCCCATTTTCTACTATGGTTTAGCCAAGGTGGCTCAACAACTGCTGAGCCCAAATACTCAGCTGCCACCAATGTATAACTTGCTCCAGTATCCAAGTACAAATCAGCCTTTTCACAATCATTCCTTAGTCCAATTCCATCACGCCCGTCCAAAACAAGTCCAGGCTTTGAATAAAATGCATGTCCATGCAATGATGCATACACAGCAGCCTTGTTACCTTCTTGAAACTCAAGATCAGTAGCATCCAACCATGTACCACCTTTATGTTGAGAAAAATAGATACTTTGTAGCTCTCCATTGAAATTGTTGACTCTCAAGGTCACATGCTCCCAATCACCAATATGTTCACCTATGTGCGGAAGTTGATAATTGAGAAGTCCAAATCTTATCTTGGCAGGGCCATTAAATGGATAATAGATCCATATAGCTATGTCAGTGAATGTAGCACCAACCATGGGCTTTACATGCATATAAACCCGAGCTATTGCTAAATCTCCTCTCTCGACCCTGTCTCTGGCATCAAAGTCATCTGGTTTGTTCAACCAATAAGCACCATCATCTGAACCACCTTGAGGAAGGTTTGAGCCGTTGGGTGTAATTGGAACAGGATTTCCCTCATCCCCTCTCTTATATAATAGTCCCCCATTCTAAAAAAACCATTCCACTGAAGTAGGCAGGTATTTTTCATCAGGTTGAAAGTACACCCATGGAGAGTAGGCTTTAATTATTGGCTCAATTTGTTCTAGAGTAGGCATAGAAGATAAATCAGAATTAGTATTCTTCAAGCAAGCTATATCAGACATAACCCCACCAACTTGGGCTACAAATGAACCCAAATGAACTCCCATAGCTTGGGTCCCTCTAGTGCTGGGCCTTGTAGTATAAACATTGATACCTTTAGCACCCCAAATCCAGTTGAAATGCTCACATTGCTCAGTGAGCTTAGCTTTAACACAACTTATTTTATCTAGGGATGGCTTCTGAGTTGCGTTTGTGACAACAAGCCCTAAGGCTTTGTAACCATCTGGGCATTTTGGCCACCAGATATAGCCAAACCCATCTTAATCGATACCTGATGAATACATGCTGCTCCACACATAATTGTAATCCACCGAAGCCTTCATATTTCCACGTAAGTACCTATCGAAGGCTAGGACAGATCGTCCAGTGAAGGGCTTGTTGTTGGGTTGGCTATAGTAACCTAGCACCTTGTATCCTTGTGTTGTATCATCAGTTATTGAGGGTTCAAAGAATGTTGCTCCAAGGTTGTTTGGACCACTTAAGCGAGTCCTCCAAACCACTTCGAAATCTGTTGCTTCTGACACTATTAAATCTCCCAGACTCAGAAACCTAGTTGCAAATCTTGTTCCTATTGTAACATAGAACGCCAAAAAAATTAATAAAAATTACACATGTTGCCCACACTTACTGAAACGTTGATATCTTTAACCGTTCTTACAATTTTAAGACTAAGACTTACTATTGTTGTTATATACAATATATAGGGTTCCAAAAAAAAGGAATATAGGGTCAGACTTATTACACACTAGCGTGTGTTTACATGCAAGTGTTAAATAACGTATTAAAGTCGTGAGTTTAATTTTAAAACAATGAGTTAGACTTACAATTTTAGTGTGTAATAAACACAGTCTTAAAGAATATACAATACCAATCAAATTTTAGTCACTATTTTGTGAACGTTGCAAAAATAAGCATGATGCTGAAGGTCACAAACACAAAGTTCTCCAAGTAAGTTTTTTTTTTTTTTTGGTCAATAATGATGGTTACGTTCTTAATATATAATATTATTTTGTTTTAGTCATAAATCTTTTTTTTTTTTAGGTTCGCAAAGCTTCACGTCATAATGCAGTTCAAAGTAGCAATATAAGTGGATTGTTGGATGTCTCTGATATACATCATTACATGGTTAACCATGAAAAAATAGTTTTTCTTCAAACAAGAAATAAAACAAATGAATATCGGGCTAATGCACCTTACAAGTGTCAAGTATGTGGATATGAATTATTGGATTTATCCAATTTTTATATAGATAAACAAAGGGCTTCATTCAAGTTCTGTTCAATTGCATGCAAAGTAAGAATTAAAAATTTTTTTTTTCAGTATACTATTTGTTAATTTTTTATTTGATTTATTTGAATATAGGTTTCTCACTAGAACGATAATTTGATTGTAGGTGAAACATACGGTGATATCAAGAGTAGATCCTTACTATGAAGTGCCATGTTTGACAAGTAATTGGAGTGATGAAATTTCATGTGATATCAAGAGAAGATCCTTCTTATGAAGTGCCTTGTTTGACAAGTAATAGGAGTGATGAATTTCATCAATCAAATCGCAAAAGAAGAAGAAAGGGGACACCTTTAAATCTCCTTTCTTTTAGATTTTTTATGATGTTGTATTCTATATTATGTAGTGTTCCCATGAGAACGTCTGAACTCTAAAGATTTTAGCAAACGGGCTTTTTATTATGTTTAAAGTTAGATAAGGGCTTATTAGATCATGATTCTTCAACTATAAATTTGTAATGCTCTCTTGGTCTATGCCAATATATACTTTGTAATTTCATATTTTTAGCAATAAATTTTTATAGATTTCTTTTCTCAAGAAAAAAAAAAAAAAAAAAACTATTGATTTCATTCAGAAAATCATGAGGATTTTTTTTTTTTTTAATTAAGCATGAATCCAAAAAGAAAAAAGAAAAAAAAAAAGAGATTATTTATTTACCTTTTCTAAGAAGAGATTGTTTAATTATGAGATATAGCTTTGGCAGTAATATAGTTTAGGACAAAGTTTAGCTATAAAATTGGTTGTAGCCTTAGCTACAACCTTACTCAATAAAATAAATATTACTATATATTTTGAAAATCTAACCGTTGAATTGTATATTCTTTACGCTTTTAATATACATGTTAAATTTTATGTCAATTAAATATTATTTACTATATGATCTATAAGCTTATATTTTATACATAATTTTGAACTACAAAAACTTGCAATTTAAACAATTTATTGATGATATAACTATTGATCTTTAATTTTCTAGAAATTTTGCAAGCATGGAAGATATAAGAAGAAGATGTAATCCAATGGTGGATTTGTCAAAATTCACCTCCAATAAAAAAATATTAAGTAAGGTTGTAGCTTAAAGTTACAACCAATTTTATAGCTAAATTTTGTCCTATAGTTTATAAATGTCAATTAATTCCAAAGTCACCTCAAAAAGGATAATTTATGGGGGAAAAAAAAACAGCTTTCCAAAATTTATCTTCCAAAATGCAAACTCAAAGTAAATTACACAGTAATTTTACACTGAATAGCAAGATTGGGCTCTTCGATTTGGATTTGAGTTTAGTTGGGCCCAATAGAAGTATCTATTCATAAATCATCCTATTTTTAAGAAGTTATTTACTGGGCCAGGCTTATATCCTTCTCTTCCAACCCAAAAACTAGCCCATCCATTCCCAACCTTACCCAACACTTAACATGTGGCCATGGTAATTGGTAAGTCACAATTCGTTCATAACCCCGTACATGTCAAATTACTTGCAGCATGATTCGGTTGCCACATCTTTATTATATACTAGTATTATGCCCGTGTGATACATGGCTTAATCAAGAATCATGTGTAAATTAATAAAAATTAAAAAAAATTAAATTAATTAAAAATAAATAGATAATAAAAATAAAGTAATCTTTTACTCTATTTTTTTAAAACGAAGTAACCTTTTATTTTAGGTTATATAATGAATTCATATTGCGTAAGATTAAGTTTTTATAATAAATAAAAAAAATCATACATAGGTCCAAAATTAATTGAATGGAATAGGGTAGATAACTATGCAACTAATATAAAAGGAGATGCCTGAAAAATATAAAGGGAGCTTGCATAATTAAAACTCAAGTGCATATTTAAATGAAGAACCTTAAATTCAATAATTAAAAAATAATAATTGAAAGCATATTTAAGTGGTAACCTCAATGTAATATTTAAGAATTATGAACAACTGAAATTACTAAACATTAAAAAATAAAAGTAGATAAATTTACGTAAGAATTGAATTTTTGTTTTTGGTAGTGAGGGAGGAGGCACCGAATTTCACCCTATCAAAACAAAATGTGTAAATATAATTTGAGAATTTTTTTTGATCAAGTTAATAGGCCAAGAATGTATTGACTCCTTGTGATAAATTAACCAATTGATTTAGCCAAGTTAATTAATTAATTCAATTAACATGCAAAACGCGTGGTAGCACAAACAAATCACCAATTAACTAAATGCAGCGGAAATTAAATTGACACTGTGATTTGTTTACGAATGGGAAAACCTACACGGTAAAAATCCCACCGAATGATTTTAAGGTCACCATTCTCGAGAATTCACTATTATCAAAACAAGCGGTTACAAGTAAAGGAATCTCAGTACCTTTGCACTGTGAAGGTCAGAGAAGAGGGTGATAGCGCCATTATTGCCATGGCTACAAAAACGGGTATTGATCAAATGTGAGCTCTTCCACTTATGCACTTTCCTCTCTTTCTAAAGCATCTTCCAAGTTGAGCTTAAAAAACCTCAGAAAATAGAAAGAAGTGTGGATACATTTCCTAGCATCTAGCAGTTGATGCCGATCTACTCCACACTCTGGTCAACGATTCTCGTACACACTAACACTAAACTAATTGAAAAAGATGATATTTTACGCTATATATAGTATATATATAACCATACAAATAAAAAGGAATTAAAGAGACTACCTAAAGGGAATTAAAGTCATTATTTTTTAATGACATTGGAAAATTAAATCCTAAATGAAATAATGTTTAGTTTAGGACTATGTGCTTTCCTCGTATTTTCTTGAATATTGCCCGGTGCCTGCACCCAAACTCCACGAATTAAATCTGCTTTTCTAGCAAAAGCATGACCAAACAATTGCCCTCCCTATTAGCATGATAACGAATAGCTTTGTTATGTGTACCTTAACTCAACAATCACTTTAATGTGTAACTTCTCTTTAAGTAATGTATAAGAATTAAGGCATTGTCTTTCTAAAACACTTCCTTAGAATCATCTAACAAACTGATATTGTTTTCCTGCTAGATGACATGTTAGATTAATTAGATAAATATTTAAATTCTGGTGAACCAGATTTGGCTTTGGAGAGAATAGGTCGAAGAGAAAGTGAACCAAATTTTAGGTTTGGAGACAGAGCCGGCTGAATGGTGGAGCAAGAAATACGATCGCCTAAGGCCCCAAGTAAAAAAAAAGCCCCCAAATTTTAACCAATAGGGTTATTTACAATTAATAAATAAAATAATATTTTTTTACCAGATAAAAAACAAATAAAAAATAGAGAAAAATACAACGTTCACAATATTTTTCACAACACTTTTACGACTAATGCAAAGAAGTAAGTTGTTACAGCCTCTTATTGATGGCAAAAAAATAATTATAGTGATATTTTTAAATAGAAAACAAAAAGCAACTTAAAACATATGATTTGTTGTAAAAAATATTGTGAATGTTGCAATTCTAAAAAAAATAAGAATAATAATAAGAGTTTAGCTAGTAAACTTTTACTAGTTCTCATCTAAGTCTACCACTAATACCACTCTTTTACTTACCACTGTCAATCTACCATATCAACAAGTATGAAAAAATTTGTCAAATTTTTTTTGTCTATACAATTTCTAAAAAAAGAAAATTTTTTACGTAGTTCATGTTAATTAGTAGTAATTTTGCATCTAAAATAAGATAATCAATTTTCGCCTTAGGCCCCCAAATGCATCAAGCCGCCCCTGTTTGGAGAGAGAAATCGAGAGGTGGAGTGAGAAGACTCAGTTGAGGGTTTGGGTCACACAGAGAGAGAGAGAGAGAGAGAGAGAGTTGGGAGCTGTTGGGTTTTGTGGAGCCTAGTTGTGTTTGATCCGAACAATGACCCGACCCAAAATAAAAGTGTTACGGTTTTTTAATGAGATATTTTTTTAGGCTTAGTGAATAGTGAAATCCCTATGAATAGTAAAATCGATGCAACTTCATGGACGTAGGCAAATTGCCGAACCACGTAAATATTATCTTGTGTTATTGTTTTTTCTGTTGGCACGTGTTTTTCTCTATTTTTGCATTTTACAGATCTAGAAATTTCGTATATATTCCCTTCAAGAGCCACCGCCATAACTGGTGAGGTGTGGAGCTTGGAGTAAATGGTGGTTAACCAATCTAAGAGAA
The DNA here is from genome assembly GCA_030021035.2 of Notholithocarpus densiflorus. NCBI lineage: Eukaryota > Viridiplantae > Streptophyta > Magnoliopsida > Fagales > Fagaceae > Notholithocarpus > Notholithocarpus densiflorus. The sequence goes on along the minus strand of JARYZH020001980.1, from coordinate 10,162 downwards.
AGAAAGAGAAGATGGATTTTGGTGATCGAGTTGTGATTGTGTGGGACACTACCAATTCACTAATGTATAATATGCTAACGTAACATACTAGAATTTGTGAGTGTAAAATTCCTTAGACAGATTTGTTAATGGGTATTAATATTATTGAAAGATAAATATACACATATCAGTCTAGTTCGCCAAGTGGGAGATATTAAATTCAGTTGCCGCCATATGGTCCTCTTTCCTTAACATGTAAGCACTGTAATGGCTAATGATTTTTTTTTTTTTTTTTTTTAATTTGAAACATTGCATAATGTCATTTACTTTTTTCTCAATTTCTAATAAATTTGATAAGATATTTAGAGATGAAGAGGACGGAATTTTTGGCTATAATTAACTTTGATGTGGTCAAATATGCAGTTGAAGAACTTATCCTCCTTTTGATAGATATAGAGTTGTAACTTGTAAACTTGTAAGTAGGGGGGAATGAGGTGAACACGCGCGGGAGCTGTAAGGTTTAAATCCTAATATTAGGAATTATAAAAAAAGTGACCAAACTTTGTTGGTTTATAGTAGATAATTTGAGCTCCCTGAAATATACATATAAGCAACCATACATAAAAATTCCATTGTAAAAAAAGCTCATTGACACTCTCAAACACTATATATATATATATATATATATATATATATATATATACAAAATAAAAATTTTACTCTAACTTAATTTAAGTATATATATATGTGCGAAACTCTCTTTTAGAGACTTGAACCCTCGCCCCTGCTCCCAAACCCCACCAGCAGTTATACTTGTAAAGTGACCATCACGTTAAGGGTGCACAGTAATCAAACACTATATATTCTATTTCTCTTCCATTTTCTCCTTCATTTAATACTAAAGAGACCAAATTTTTACTTCACATTCATCAACATCGTTGCAATGAAAATAATTTCATTTAAGAAATAAAATAACATTACTTAAAATATTATCAATCACTCAGATCTTATTCATGGATGCAAACAAAAAATACTAATTTAAAACTAGACACATAATAGTTTAGCAAGTAAAAGATACATGCATTTTAATTAATTGCTCCCTAAAGCATAGTAGATTGAGATCCATATATAATACCATCTAAGGGTTGAAATTAAAAAGTTAAAAAAAATTTATATTTTTCTCAACCTTAAATCGGAGAGCATTTTAACTTTTTTATTCATTGACTAAGGAAAAAAAAGAAAGTTAAAAAGTTGACTTTTAACTTATGGCATATATTGGATGTCAATCCTACACTACATGGAAGATTTAATAGGAGTTGTTGACAAATCACCAATTGCATGGCCTTTTAATGTGCCCTCAAGCTCCTTCATGAATATTTCATGGGTCACATTTGGTAGCAGGATTGACACCACAATGCCATTCTTCCCTTTGCCATTGCTAAATAATGTGTAAGAGGCTACTAGCTTAGGATCGGGTCCATTCCAGAGATTGGCTGGTCCACCATAAACAGCCTTACCCCACCCAAATTCCACCTCTTCAAATCCCACACGTGTCACATCTGTTGGTAAATAGCACCGAACCCTATTGACATCAAATTTGTCTTTAATCACCACCAAATCTGTATAAGACCGCACGTACTCCATTGTGACATTAGCTTTTGCAGTTTTTACCAATTCTATTGCATATCCCAAAGGGTTCTCACAAAGCTTCCTAGCCATTGTTATAGCCACTGCAAATACAACAGCATTGCCATAATACCCAGTTGGTAATGAGGGGCTAAGTTTGGCTCGCACATTAATTGGAAATATTACACGCACTTGGCTATCTAGGTCAGGCTTAAGTGCTATTGTACTGCATCGCCAAATGCAAGCAGTTAATATATCAAATGTAGAACATTGGTTCAAGTGGCCAGGGACATGTTTACGAATTGCATTTACTTTGGTTGAGTCGAGGAAGAAAGTACAAGGGACCATGTTTTGGAGAGGATAGTCATCTGTATCAGGAAGTTCATCAAATTGGTGATGTCTGCATGTCACCCTTGGAGGGTTCCTTGCACTGAGAAGATCCCTTTGCCAAACTGGGGGGATAGAAGGGGTACAATAACCTCGAGCCATTTCACCGATGGCACTCATGAATTGAACTATGCCAATTGCATCACAAATGGTATGGTTTTGGCGTAGGGCAAAGATAAAACCCCCGCACCTCAGTCGTGTGACCTGTTAAACAACAAAAGAACCCCCATTAACTTAAGCATGCATGTAGGTCATTCCTTTGTGTGTTTAGGAAAATTATGTAAAGCAGCCCTAAAAAATTTAAGATAGAGAGATAGAGAGATGAGTACCTGAATGAGCAACAATGGGCAATGAAGGATCTCTTTTGAGCCTGGAACATCATAGAGGAGTTTGTCCATACATGGGATTGGAGGATAAAGTGCATTACCGAACTGTTCAAGTGTAACATCGGCATCAGCCTCAATGAAGATGACACCCTCACCAGTACATTCTAAGATAAGCTTTCGGCCAAGTCCTTCTCTAAGCCTCCCTGCAAATGGGTAGTAAAACAGAAGTGCTTGTGCAAGTGCCTCTTTGATGATTTTCACAGGGTCTTTACCATGCATAGATGGATCACACCTATAGAATTGTATTACCCCAATATGAAAGCGAAAACTTTCTTGGTCATCCAAATCAGATAGTTGTTTGAACTCATGGGGAGTGGGCTTGGTTGGGGTCACCAGCTCTGGTTCACACCTTTGCACTGTGAAGGTCAGAGACGAGGGTGATAGCGCCATTATTTCCATGGCTACAAAAACGGGCATTGATCAAATGTGAGCTCTTCCATTTATGCACTTTCCTCTCTTTCTAATGCATCTTCCAAGTTGAGCTTTAAAAACCCCAGAAAATGGAAAGAAGTGTGGATACATTTCCTAGCATCTAGCAGTTGATGCCGATCTACTCCACACTCTGGTCAACGATTCTCGTACACACTAACACTAAACTAATTGAACAAGATGATATTTTACGCTATATATATATAACCATACAAATAAAAAGGAATTAAAGAGACTACCTAAAGGGAATTAAGTCATTATTTTTTAATGACATTGGCAAACTAAATCCTAAATGAAATAATGTTTAGTTTAGGACTGTGTGCCTTCCTCGTATTTTCTTGATTATTGCCTGGTGCCTGCACCCAAACTCCACCAATTAAATCTGCTTTTCTAGCAAAAGTAAGACCAAACAATTGCCCTCCCTATTAGCATGATAACGAATAGCTTTGTTATGTGTACCTTAAGTGTGAGTTTGGATTGCAATGAAATCTAACCACTCTACGTTTGCGTTTTAAACATGTGGGTCTCGTGTACTATTCACGGGACTTGCAAATACGGATTTCAGCAAATTTCCTTTAAAACTAGGTCTCACGGCACTATTCATACATTTAAAAATTATTTTGCTACAGTGTTTCAGTTTTTAGCAATAAGCGGTATCCAAACAGATCCTAACTCAACAATCACTTTAACGTGTAACTTCTCGTTTAAGTAAATTGTATAAGATCTTAAGGCATTGTCTTTCTAAAACACTTCCTTAGAATCATCTAACAAACTGACATATTTTTCATGCTAGATGACAGGTAAGATCAAGATAAACATTTAAATTCTGATGAACCAAATTTGGGTTTGGAGAGAGTAAATTGAAGAGAAAGTTAACCAAATTTTAGGTTTGGAGAGAGAAATTGAGAGGTGGAGCGAGAAGACTCAGTCGTGGGTGTGAGAGAGAGAGAGAGTGGGAGCTGTTGGGCATTGTGGAGCCTAGTTGTGTGTTGATCCGGATTATGACCTGACTCGAAATGAAAGTGTTATGATATTTTAATGGGGTATTTTTTTAGGCTTAACCCATTGTGAATCCTGTGTGCAGGATAGAAAAACTGTTATTTTAAAGATTAGGGCTTCTGTGTTGTTTTTAGAGAGAAAATTGTAATGCCATATTTTGTATTATTTCCCTATAAATAGTGAAATTCTTGTAACTTCGTGGACTTAGTCAAATTGCCGAACCACATAAATATTATCTTGTGTGATTATTTTTTCAATAACCACCATCATAACTAGTGAGGATTCAGATCCTCTAAATTTTCTAGGGTACTCTAACAATAGATTTCCTTAAATCCTAACCACTCTTTTATGATTTAAAGGTTTAAATTTTGTCATGTCAGCATTCCACTAACAGTACTCTTAAAATAATAAAATAATGTTGCAAACAAAACAATTAAGATTATTGTTAGTAGAATGACGACATAGAAAAATCCAAACCATTAAATCATTAAAGAATGGTTAAGATTTAAAAAAATCTATTTGGTAGAATACCCTAGGAAATCTAGAGGATCTGAATCCAACTAGTGAGGGTTGGAGCTTGGAGTAAATGATGGTTAACCAATTTGAGAGAAAGAAAGAGAAGATGGTTTTGGTGAGTTGTGATTGTGTGTGACACAACCAATTCACTAACTTATAATATGCTAACGTGACATGCTAGAATTAGTGGGTGTAAAATTCCTTGGACATGTTTATTTAATGGGTATTAATATTATTGGAAGATAAACATACACATATCAGTCTAGTTGGCCAAGTGGGAGATATTAAATTCAGTTGCCATATAGTCCTCATTCCTTAACATGTAAGCACTGTAATGGCTAATGAATTTTTTTTTTTTTTTTAAATTTGAAACATTGCATAATGTCATTTACTTTTTTTCTCAATTTTTAATAAAGTTAATAAGATATTTAGAGATGAAGAGGACGGAATTTTTGGCCATAATTAATTTTGATGTTGTCAAATATGCAGTTAAAGTACTAATCCTCCTATTGATAGATACAGAGTTGTAACTTGTAAACTTGTAAGTAAGGGGGAATGAGGTGAACACACGCGGGAGCTGTAAGGTTTAAATCCTAATATTAGGAATTATAAAATAAAATAAAAAAAAGTGACCGAACTTTGTGGGTTTATAGTAGATAATTTGAGCACCTTGAAATATACATATAGGTAACCATACATAAAAATTCCATCGTAAAAAAAAGCTCATTGATACTGTCAAACACTATATATATATAAATAGAAATTCTACTCTAATTTAATTTAAGTGTATATGTGTGTGAAACTCCCTTTTGGAGACTTGAACCCTCCGGCCTTTACCCCCCATACTACAAAAAAACACGAGCTATAGTTGCGTTTTTTTAAGCGGCGTTTACAAAAATGCGGCTATAGACTGGCTTTGAGCCGCATTTGAAAAAACGCAGTTACACCAGCCGCATTAACCAAACCCAGCCCAAAGATCAGCTTTATAGCCGCGTTTTTTTATGTTTAGGAAAATTATGTGAAGCAGCCCTTAAAAAATTTAAGAGAGAGAGATAGAGAGATGAGTACCTGAATGAGCAACAATGGGCAATGAAGGATCTCTTTTGAGCCTGGAACATCATAGAGGAGTTTGTCCATACATGGGATTGGAGGATAAAGTGCATCACCGAACTGTTCAAGTGTAACATCGGCATCAGCTTCTATGAAGATGACACCCTGACCAGTACATTCTAAGATAAGCTTTCGGCCAGGTCCTTCTCTAAGCCTCCCTGCAAATGGGTAGTAAAATACAAGTGCTTGTGCAAGTGCCTCTCTGATGATTTTCACAGGGTCTTTACCATGCATAGATGGATCACACCTATAGAATTGTATTACCCCAATTTGAAAGCGAAAACTTTCTTGGTCATCCAAATCAGATAGTTGTTTAAACTCATGGGGAGTGGGCTTGGTCGGGGTCACCAGCTCTGGTTCACATCTTTGTACTGTGAAGGTCAGAGAAGAGGGTGATAGCGCCATTAATATTGCCATGGCTAAAAAACGGGTATTGATCAAATGTTGGCTCTTCCATTTGTGCACTTTCCTCTCTTTCTAAAGCATCTTCCAAGTTGAGCTTAAAAAACACCAGAAAATGGAAAGAAGTGTCAAGTGTGGATACATTTCCTAGCAGCAGTTGATGCTGATCTGCTCCACACTCTGGTCAACGATTCTAGTACACACTAACACTAAACTAATTGAACAAGATGTATCTACGTAAAGGGAAGTCGTTATTTTTAGTGACATTGGAAAATTAAATCCTATAAGAAATGATGTGCTTTCCTAGTTTTTTTTTATTGCCTGGTACCTACACCCAAACTAGTACTCCACCAATTAACTTTGAAAATGTTTCATTTAAACTTCAAAGTTTCTTAAAGTATTTCATAGGAAAAAACTTATCGTGAGTATATATGTTTTAGCTTTTAAATTATTGATATATGGTTTGGAGAATACAAGTGAGGTTAGTCCTATCTTTACCCGTACCCTAGATCAGTCCTTGAAAAATTAAAATTAAAATATAAGCATCAACATAATTTTTTAGTCAATAGTCTTATGCTTTCGCTAGAAGAAAGGAAACTTGATTGTTAGAGGCTTCTTGGCCTGGTTGTATCCTCCCCTTAGATGGAAAAATAAAGCTGTTAAGAAAAGGTCTGAAACCACACAAGGAAAAAGTAAGATATCTTAGTATCCATACCTCTGATACTACTGAGAATTTTGAGAATTGTTTTCCCAGATGTACTGCTGTACAGAGTACATACCTCTGATAATTTAAGAACCGATTTCCTAAATCGCGATGTCCGAGCTAGAGACTGCACCTACTGTATTGCCAATCAGAATCTGCATCTGTTACAGTACAACTCTTTTTTTTTTTTTTTTTTTGGTAAAATTCACAAACCACCTGAAGTTTGTAATAATACTAACTAAGTCCAAAACATTTTAAAACCTACCAATTTCGCCCTAAAAGACAATTTTGTCCCTGAACTTAAAAAAAAAAAAAAAAAAAAAAAAAAAAAAAAAGCCGTTACTTTTTTTATTTTCTCTTCTTCCTGTCTTCTGTCTCTTTCCTCTCCCCCTCTCTTCTTTGAGTTTCTCCATCTCAGAACTCTCCGACCACAACAACAACGATAACAGCAATAACCTCTACAGTCATTCTGCTACTCCGCCGCTCAACGGCACCGACGCCGTCGTCTCCGCCGTGTCTGGCGCGCCTGGCTTCTCCAAGTTCTCACTCTCCGACCTCAGAGCCACCACCAACAACTTCAGCTCCGACTACATCGTCTCCGAGAGCGGCGAGAAAGCCCCCAATGTCTTCTACAAAGGCTGCCTCCAAAACCACAACCAACGCCACTAGATCGCCGTCAAGAAATTCACCAAGCAAGCTTGGCCTGACCCCAAGCAGTTCGCCGTAACTCTCTTCTTTCACCATCTCTTCTTCAATTTTCACTCTCTAGGGTTTCTGATTTTGTTGATTTTTCATGTTTTTTTTTTTAGGAGGAAGCTTGGGGAGTTGGGAAGATGAGGCACAAGAGACTAGCGAATTTGATAGGGTATTGTTGCGACGGCGATGAGAGACTACTTGTGGAAGAGTATATGCCCAATGATACCCTAGCTAAACATCTATTTCACTAGGAGTGTGCGCGGTTCGGTAAGGGCGGTTTTTTTCCAAATTTATTACCGAACCGATAAAGATCGGTTTTTTCATAATTGGAACCGATGCACACCGCCTAGGGTCGGTTTTCTGACCTATAGCGGTGCGGTTTTTTGCGGTGCGGTTTAGTCGGTTTGGTCGGTTTGAAATATTAAAAAAAAACTATTTTTTTAATAATAAAAAAATTGGGCTTTCAAGCCCAATATCAATATATCAACCTGTTCAAGAAACCTGTGCCAAATAATGTATTTTTCATTTCATAATGATCCAAAATTTCAAATCTGTGCAAAATTTCACATAATGATCCATAATGATCACATAATGATCCAAAATTTCAAAACTGTACTTTTCATTTCAAACCTGTGCAAAACTTATGCAAAAAATATGTTCACATAATGATCCAAATTTTTTCATTTCATTCACCATGCAAAAATATTTTGAAATTGCTTCAATAAGAGTTCAACTCCCAAAATACTATCATGTAGCATATAATATCATTAGTGTCACTGTGTGTGTCAGTGTCAATAACAATAAGCGTTAATGTATCTACTTAATAACGTATTACAAAACCATTTGTCACTGTCCAGAAATGCCAAAAGAAAGATATACAAATTAAATTAGCATTTAGGCAAAAGAATGCTAATTGCTTGTATCCCCAATAATAATCCCACCCATGAATACCTAAATAACTATCATTAGTGAAAAGTCCACTACCAATAACATGTACAAATATAATTAGCATATAGGCAAAAAAAATGCTAATTCTTGTAAGTCCTTTGTCTAGTAAGTCTATGCACTATGCATCATTCTAGAACTCCTACAAAATACTAAACAAAACAAAATAAACACGTGTTAATAACAATAAAACGTTTATGAACAATAGAATATTTATAATTAACACAAACGAATGAGAATAGCAAGTATACTTACATAATACTAACTACTAACTAACTCCAAGCAAAGAGCAGCACATCACTCAAGCATATTTATATTGAATAAATATAAAATAAAAGCTAATTTTATATATAATTATATATAAACTTAAAGCAGTTGTTACTAAGTACTAAAAATTTAAAATCATAATGTTGAATATAGTGAGTGTTTAGTGATTACCTCTTGATGAAGGATTGAAAGCGTGAACTCTCCCAATCTCGTCTCCCTCAAAAATTAAAATGCTGATGAAAAAAAAAACGTTAGTGCTTACTACTTAGTAGACTAAGTCAACTGACTAAATAAATAAATAACTAAAAACTAACTAAATAAATTAACTAAACTGAGTCAACTGACTAAATAAATAAATAACTAAAAACTACCTAAATAAATTAATAAATAACTAAAAACTAACTAAATAAATTAACTAAACTGAGTCAACACACCAAAAAGTAAAAACTAAATTAAATAAATAAATAACTAACTAAATAAAAACTCAATAAATAAATAACTACAAACAACTTACACTCACACCGTCACACGCACAACTCACACTCACACGCATAAATAACTAAATAAATTAACTAACTGAGTCAACACACTCACACGCACGCCTTTGTCCAATCTCCATCTCTAACTCTAAGTCTCTAACTCACTTTCCTACTGAACATTGAACAACAAGAAGTCAACAACTCACACAGTCACACTCACATGCACAACTACAAACAGTCAAACACAATCTCTCTCGCTCTGTTTCCATTAAAACCAAAAGAAAGGGGCTGATGGCTTACCATGGTTTGCCGCGGGGAGCTGCTGCGAGGCGCGACTCAGGCTGGCGAGACCGCGAGCGAGAGGCTAGAGGCGAGGCAACTGGGGCGAGAGCGAGAGAGAGAGTTAAGGGTCCCTAAGTGAATAGAATGAATTTATAGTGAGGTATGTGTCTGAAAACCTACATAAAACGGTGTCGTTTTGAGTTTTTTTTTTTTTTTTTTTTTTAATAACCCAATACGACAATGTTTTACAAAAAAAATTTAAAATAGATACACACCTAAACGACGCCATACCCCTAATCTGAACTGAAAATATTTCTCTATCTGTTTGTATCAGTTCGGTTCGGCTCTACTCGATGTGTGCTTTGCGTCTCCGATGTCCTCACCGCACCGGCATCGGAGCTCTGTTTGCGTTCCGATCGCCGGCATCAACTCCGTCGGTCGGTGCCAATGGCGGTGCGGGAGGGTCGGTGCCAATCGATGTTGTCGGCTCTGGTGATAGTTTGCACACTCCTATATTTCACTAAATGTTTTCTATTTTTGCCTTTTGTTTTTTTTCAAATTACTGTCTTTCAACTAATAATTTTGTTTTGGATTTGTTAATTTTTTGTTTTTTTCTGCTTGAATAGATATTAGTTATGATAGTTCTGCCCTTGCTGTACTGGACTAGCTAAAGTCCAAATATCTTTGTTCATTTGGTTACTGTGTTGTATTTGCTTTGTTTCTTTCAATGGAAATCTCTTAATTATACCCAAAAAAAAAAAAAAAAAATTGTTGAATTCTTGGCATATATGGTGTGTTGTAACTTTTGTTTGGTTTAATGGGCTTTGCCATGGCTAAGGTTCCATTAGAGAGAGTTCTGAGATGGAGAACTCAGTGAAGAGAGGGAGAGAGGAAAGAGACAGAAGACAGCGGAAGTAAAGAAAATAAAAAAAGTAATGGTGTTTTTTTTTTTTTTT
>JARYZH020001979.1:0-20099 GCA_030021035.2 Notholithocarpus densiflorus | reverse complement strand
TTTTTTTTTTTTTGCCCACAATCTATATATATGTTATGTTGTACAGTAATGATGTAACCTAACACTAATCATGTATCATTTATTAGGATGAGCATGAGGCAATTCTTAAGAATAGAGAGAATCCAAATTCCATACTCACATGGGATGAATATAAGTCGATGACATTTACATTTCAAGTGGGTTCTACAATCTCTACACGTTCTGGTCTCTCTTGGAATTGTTTGATGAATTCAATTATCTTATAAAAACAAAAATTTTGTTATGTTGAATTATAGGTAATCAATGAAGTTCTAAGGTTGGGAAATGTTTCTCCTGGGTTATTGCGAAAAGCATTGAAAGATATTGAATTTAAAGGTATGTTCTCACACGCATATATTTGATTCAAAGTCATCATATATATATATATATATATATATATATATATATATATATGGGTTGGATTCAAGTTATACCTGGTGTAACTCTAAGCAATGTTACACCACCTAATAACTTGTTATAAAATTCATATTTTGAAAATCTCACCATTGAATTACATGTTCTATATGTTCTTAACATTCATGCCAATTTTTATGTTAATTGGATATTATTTACCATTCGATCCGTAAACTCATTTTTTATGCATTATTTTAAACTACAAAAACTTAAATTTAAATAATTGATTGATGACATGACTATTAATCTTTGAACACCTTGAAATTTTGCAAGTATAAAGAATATACAAAGATAATGTAATCTAACGGTGAATTTGTCAAAATTTAAATCTAATTAAAAAATATTGAATGATGTAATATTACTAAGAGTTACACCAGGTGTAACTTGAACTCAACCATATAAATATAAATATATATATATTTATATATATATCCAATTACTAAGTATAAATGTTTGGCCAAGCGCATACAGGATATACAATTCCAGCTGGTTGGGCCATTATGCTGGTAAATTATGCTCTTCAGGTAAACCCAAACACATTCAAGGATCCACTTGCCTTCAATCCATGGCGTTGGAAGGTATGTAGTTGCAACCTTATTAGAAGAAACAAATGATCCAACCAGTTATTAGAAACCTTTTTCCCTAATATTATTGCTGTTCATTATGGGCACTCTCCTTGACAACATTTTTTATAAATGGTACCAGGATCTAGACCCATTGGTTGTATCTAAGAATTTCATGCCTTTTGGAGGAGGAATTAGACTATGTGCAGGGGCGGAGTATATTAAATCATTCATGGCTACATTCCTCCATGTTTCGGTCACCAAATATAGGTAATTTGCTCACTTTTATTATCTAACTTGTGCAATTGTTGCAACAAAATTTTGCACGTTTTGTCGTGGGATAAAAGAAACCACTCAATTGAAATTGATCTATTTAAAATTCAAATTAAATACAATAAATTTAAATATTTTTTTGAAAAAAAAAAAAAATTGATAGTTGGAGGAAGAATGATTTGAACCCTCGATACCTCTGTTGAAAAACCAGGAGGTACCAATTGAGTTACAAGGTTCTTGACAAATATAAAGATGTATTTAGTTTCACATATTTCAAAACAGTTTTATACAATCTTAATTGTAATATGCATCTATAAATTTAACATGCGACTAATATGTAATATCTCTCCACACTGAACATGATCCTCTCTGTATATTTATTAAATTTTTTTTATAGGTGGACAAATGTCAAGGGTGGAACCATTGCTCGAACTCCTGCTCTAGAATTTATAGATGGCCTCGAAACTAAATTCTTTGTGAAGAATAATTAAAAGACAATCCAATTTCATGCAAAATAATGGATATTTATATAGGACAAAACTTATGTACAATACCTTAGGTGCTGTTTCTTAGGTTCCCCTCTTAAGATTTAGCCATGTGACTATTTAACAAAAAAATACATGCACTTCCATCTCATGAGAAAAAATCTACATGGCAGAATCTTAAAAAATGAACCTAAGGAACAGCACTTAAGTATTGTACATAAGTCTTGCTTCTCTTATTGTATATGTATTTCAGGGTTTTGATTAGATCACTTCCAACAATACATCATTTACAAAAAGTGGACATGGTATGAAATATTATATATTTGAATGTGAAATAATAATTCTCCTGTACTTTATGTAACGTCTTTCTCTCTCCCCCTTCTAGAATGCGAAACAAAATCTACTGTTAGCAATTAATGTTTCTTATGTGTGAGGAATATGTGCTAGTTTTAAGCCATATCATTTTGCAAAAAAAAAAAAAAAAAAGTAAAGTAAGTGAGATTTTTTTTATATTTATTAACTTGTATAGCTAATTTAGTATAGTTGGTAAAATATCTGATCTAATGGTAAAAAACAATTATAATAGAATGGATGCTATAGGCTCTAATCCCATCATGTATATAAAGAATGTGAGGTGGATTTTAATCTTTGGTGAACATGGAAAAACACATGTCGTAAGTCGTAACATACTATCTATCATATTACGGATGAATAATGTGAGGGGATACTACAGGCCAACTATACTTATGCTTCATGCGATTAAAAAAAAAAAAAAAAAAGTTGTTGGTTGGTTTAGGGTTGTCTTTTAGAATTTCCAGGAATCTAGAGCATTCAATATTTGGTTGAAAATAGCTTAAAGAGTGACAGCTTAGCTAAGCGACCTAATTAAAGCAAGACCACTAAACTAAATGATGAGTATATTCCATAGAGCCCATGTGTGAGCGCACCGTCTCGCACTACACACGTGGTTCATGCTGCCCATGTGAAGTTTAGGTTAAATCCTTCCTAAGTTTTTTACCTTGAAATTGTTGATTTCATTGGTTTTCCTAGATCATCATATTGCTTGTCTTCTTTACTTTTCTGCATTAAGTGACATGATTATATGTGTTTAACCTAGATCTGAATAATAAACCTAAGTAACAACTTGGTTAATTAATTAGGTTAAACAATCTAAGTATACAGGGGTTTAAACAGACAAACAAGTGGTATCAGAGCAGGTTCACTTTGATTGGATTAACGTCCTGAGTGAGATCCTTGATCCTTGCTGTAATGGATAATTTTAAGTGTCTTACTGCTTTTAGCTCTAAAGATTTGAATAAAGAAGATGCTAAAATTTCTGTTGATTTTATTGATGACTGTGAAACTCTCCGTAAGGAATTATCGAAATTTATGAAAATTGCTAAGAAATTCAAGGAAGAGTTAAAATTGGCTAATCTTGAAAAAGATGAATTGATTGCGAGATTGGTTGAATCTGATGAAAAGAATGAATTTTGGAGAAATCAATTTTCCTCTCAAGATAAAAAGATGAAAAGTTTGGAACAAAAGTTAGCTGAGTCTGAAGCTAAACTTGATAATTTGTCTAATACCAAATTTGTTGTTGATAACAGATCTGTTTTTGTTTTTGTTCCTCTTAAGCCTAAAGACGAAAAAGTTTATATTCCTCCTTTCAAGAGGAATCATAAAAAAAAGGCTTATTTTGCTAGGTTAGACAAAGGTAAAAGTTCTAGTGTAGAGGCTGAAGTCTCTAAACATGTGTCTAAACCTACGGCTAGATTACAAAAGAAATCTTTTTTTGTGCCTACCTATCACCTCTGTGGTGTTGTTGGTCACATTAGACTAATTTTTTTTTTTTTGTAGAGGCAAAAACCAAAATCTGAGACTAGATCTGATGTTAGGAATACTGATGTTCCTAAATCTGTTCCTGTATGTCACTTTTGTGGTGTTAGTGGTCACATTCGTTCTAATTGTCACAAATTGAAATTTAAGAATTCTGTGTTTCAGTCTAGGATATGTGATGATTTTTCTCCTGTCATAAGTCTTGATAAATTGTTTCATATGCTTTTGAAAAATTTAAGCTTGTTGACTTGTGAAAGGAAATTGCAGGATTTTAGTCTCTCTTAGAAGATGTGTGTAATCCCTCAAATACACTCTGTTTCTCATGCTTACTCACCTACAAAGCCAAAGATGCATGTTGTATGGGCGAGAAAAGATTTTCTCAAGTGAGTGTTATTTACTTGTCCTTGATTTGATTCTTTCAATTATTTGTGGACATGTTTACTTTCTGTTTTTTGCTGTCTAGTTTTTAGTTTTTTTTTTATTATTATAAAAAAAACCAAAAAAAAAAAAACATTAAAAAATTTCATAAAGACAAAAATATTTTATTTTGTGTCTAGTTTTGTGTTTCTTGAGAATTACATGATTTATGATATCTCTCTCTTGATTTAGAACATGCTTGACATTGTGGAGAAACATAGAAAGTGTGTGTTGCATAACAGAGTGCATGAGCTATTTCTGATTTTATATCAGTATGTACTAGTTTGTACTTGTATTCATGGGTTAATTAAGAAATTGATATTTCTTGTTTGTGTACCCTCTATAGCTTAGTTGAGCATTATTATGCATTATTGTTGCATTTTATTCATTTAGCATAAAGTGTGCTTTTTGTTTTTGGTCATAAAATTTGAAAATCCAAAAATATTTTTTTTGTATTACACATCACCAAGTGTGTAATTGAGGTTGGCCTATGAAATTTGCATTTCATGATTCTGTAACTTGTTTAGCTTTGATGAGCTATTTTTCTGCACTTTTCTAGTTTGTGCTATGTAGTGCTTAAATTGTGTGAGTTGTTTATGGTTTTTAAACACATACTCTTGATTTTGATGTCAAATTCTTCTAATTGTAAGGACTAAAAAAATCCTAAGAGAAAGGCATAAATAACCATTTCATCACTATTACTCGCCAATCATGAACACCTATGTGCAATTCATAAAAGTCATGCTTGGTAAGGTGTAGCACTTGCACAGTAAGATAATATGAGGTTTTGATTTCAAAAAGAATAAGAAAATCAAAAGAAAAAGAAAAAGAAAAGCAAAAAGAAAAATAAAATGCTTTTACATGATTGCAAGCGTGTTTTCTAAGAGATGTGGGAGTTATATGATGTAACTCTTTAGGTGATAGTCACTTTCAAACCAATGTGATTGATGATGTAGAAAATCTGTTTAATTACTATCTACATATCACATTTTCTATACTTTGTACACTTACTAGTTGCACACACTACACATAAATCTTTGCTAAATTCTGTACATATAATTGTGTGTCGACTAATCTGGCCATCTTTAATTGCATTTGAATTGATGTGCAAATACAAAATTTTTATTTGGTTGGACATTTGAAGAAAAATGTTTTAGAAGTTTAAATTTTGTGGTTTTAACTTCTTGATTGGCTTTGATGTTTGCATTTAAGAGGCATCATGTTTTTAAAACTTTTTTGGATCATGTTCATATACATTGAGTCATAAAAACTACTTTCAAGTTGTTTTTCTGTATAAAATTTCTAGATTTTTAAGTTTTAAAATTTTTACTGTTTCAACCGATCGAAGATGTTCTCAATCGATCGAAAGTGTGAGCTTTCGTGTTCAAAACTCTCTGCCTCTCTCGATTGATGTTCGACCGATCGAAACTGGAACATTTTCAGTTTTTAGTTTCTTGACTGATCAGTCTTTTCATGCATCATTTGTGATAGGATTCACATGTATTGCATTGTTTTCTTTATCCATCTTGCATTTTTGTAGTCATATCTCTCATTTTTTCACACATAACACGCATATACTTCGCTAAATTGGGTACTCAACTTGATTTAAAAATTGATTAATTAAATTTTTGAGTTCTGTACATTTTAGTATATGCTATTTTTTATGTGTGAACTGTAGAAAATATTTTTTTAAGATATGTTGGATAATAAATGTGCAAATATTTTCTCTAGTATAGAGGTTGATTTGTGTTTGTTTGTTTAGACCCCTTAAAACAGATTGTTTAACTTAATTAATTAACCATGTTGATTATAAGTTTATTATTAAGATCTAGGTTAAACAAGCATATATCATATCATGCACAAATGCGGAAAAGTTAATAACACCACAATATGATGACCCAGAAAAACTGATGAAACGAACCATTTCAAGGTAAAAACCTAAGGATGATTTGACCTAGCTATCCTTAAGGTAAAGCAAATCCACTATAAGAAAATTGAAGTTTTTACAATAAGATTTAACCCTAAATCTATTGCTACCTCATGTAGTAACTTACTGACATGACCACGTGCAAGCTCCAAATCCACAGACTTCTTCTCTTCTTGGATTTACAGCACACAAGCTCCCACACTTATGACTTTGAGATCCCACTCAAAGGTTTTGCAACACAAACTCTCCAGTTTGTGACTCCAAGACCACCCTTGAGGGTTTAGATCATCAGCAGTTGTTGATCTTGTTGTAGCAACTTCAGATCTACCAGATCTAATGATATGAGAATGATTTGCGGTAGTGACTTTGAAAGAGAAAGGCACAATACCTTTTAGATCTCACAAGAGCACCTCCAAAAAATCTTCAAAACCTGTCTTAGGGTTTCCTTTAAATACTATGTGAAATAGATCTGAAACCCTAATCACTTAATGGGCCAATAGGCTGTTGGGCTTAATTAAAATTCTGCAAAATCTAATTTTCTGCGATTTTTGATCTGTCAGATCTAATTTTCGATCGGTCAGGCTTCATAGAATTTGAACTCTCCTTTCTGCAGCTTGAATGTTCTTGTATTCTGACTTGTAGTACCTTGAGCATTTTCTAATAAACTCTATAAACTCTAAGATCTATACCTAGACAAGTTTGTGCTCACGGCTTCCAATTGTTCTAAACTTTTAGAACCTAACAATTTGAGTTCAAAATACCTTGACACATAAAAAAAATTGCATGTTGAATTTTTATATCATTGAGATCTATATTGTATAGTCTTAACTGATTGTACCTGGAGTGTTTGCATGCATCTGTTTATGGGTCACATAGTGTCAAGTTTGCATATATTGAAAGAAAGAATATTTTTCTTCATGTGTATCCTCAGCTTAATTTTTTTAGGTTGGTTTGTGTCTTCTTAGTTTTTCCCACCTCCTAAATTTTCCCCAAAATTATTTTTCCTAAAACTTGTTTTGATTTTCCTCTTTTTATAGGGGGAGAAAGATGTTTTTAAAACCTATTATAGACACTCAATTTTGCACTCATGATTTAATCAAGGAGAATGACTCGAATGACCATCCTCATACTCCAAAAATCATGATTGCATTACATGCATCAATTTTTTCTTATATTACATGCATCAATTTGTTCTTGCATTACATGCATTAATTCATTCATTGCATATCATAAAAATGATTGTGAGATTCAAATGGTCGCAACGGTGTTTCCGATTTCGAAATCGGACCATCGGATCGAAAGATATCACATGATCAAGTTTGCACGGTCAACATGCATTGTGTCTAGGTAGAGTCGACCACACATGATTAATTTAAATTAATTCTGATTGGTTAAACAATTAAAGTTAATTAAAAAATTTTGTGATTGGTTGATAATTAGTGTTTAAAATGGGGATGCATGCATAGGAATAAAATGGGTGATTGGATAGCAATAAAATTGTGGATAGTCTAAACTTTATCAAGATTTATTTTAGGGTATTTATCTACAAGATAATTGTTCTTAGAAAGCCTGAATTATCCTGAAAAGAGATAAAAAAAATCATAGAGGGAGGATGAAAACACGTCTAGGTGCAAGGACCGAGCAAAAAACCCTAGAAAGAGAGTCCAAAACGCACCTGAACATGGAAGAGCGTTCGGTGTCCAAGAGCCCATTCAGCACTTTTGGAGT
This sequence comes from Notholithocarpus densiflorus, assembly GCA_030021035.2. Taxonomy (NCBI): domain Eukaryota; kingdom Viridiplantae; phylum Streptophyta; class Magnoliopsida; order Fagales; family Fagaceae; genus Notholithocarpus; species Notholithocarpus densiflorus. The sequence goes on along the minus strand of JARYZH020001979.1, from coordinate 12,438 downwards.
GCCGAACGACACTTTAAAAGGGCCGAATTGGCATCTTTGGGCTTTGGCCCAACAACCTTCGGGTGACGATAAGGCATACTCTTTTCGATCTTTTTGCAAAAGGATGAGTCCCGATTTGCGTTCTACACTTCGGGGCTATTCAGCACATTTTTTCTACGCTCTGGGAGGCACACGTTTTAAGGCTCTCAAATTGCTGATACTTGCTAATCCTCTCTAAGATTTGCTGCTTAAATTAGGGTTTTTAGGTTTCAAAGATAATTGAATAAGTTTCTTTGAACCCTAAAACATCCTCTCAAGAACAAGGAGTGCTCACGCAAGAGGTTGTTTTCAATCACCTTTTCTTTTTATGCTTCTTGTTTATGATGATGCATGCTTTCCTTTATCCATAACATGAATTGTTAATCATTGTCTTGTTAAAGCATGATCTTGATTTTGTTTATGTAATTGTTATGATCTCTTAGTTCCAATAATTTGCATATGATCAATGTTTTTTCTTGAAATTAAAAGAAGATCTACATCTTTCTTAGATGTAGATCTGAATTTTTCTTTAAACAAAAATAGATCTACATCTTTTTTAGATGTAGATTTGAATTTTTCTTGAAACAAAAACAGATCTACATCTTTCTTAGATGTAGATCTAAATTTTTCTTAATCAAAAAATGGATCTGCATCTTCATGAGATGCAGATCTGAATTTTACTCAATTAAAAACTGGTTTGTATCTTTCTTAGACACAGATCTGATTTTTCTTTAACAAATGTAGATTTTTGAAATAAAGAAAAAGATTAAACATGATTGTGTTTGTTTTATTTAATTCATGTTGCATGAATTTATGTTATGAGTGAAACTCTCTTCTTAAATAATATTTTCCATATTTTTTTTAACATATAAAAAACAGATCTGATTTTTCTGTTATAAAAAAAAAAAAAAAAAAAAAACCCTTTTTTATCATTATCACAAAAACAGATCTAATCTTTTACAAACCAAAAAAAACCCTTTTTTATCAGTATCATAAAAAGATCTGATATTTTTCAAATCAAAAGACTTTATTTCATATGATAAACACAAATTTGAATTTTCTATCTCCAAAAATTACCTTTTTCTACATCCTACAAAATAGATCTGGTATTTTGACAAATCAAAATCAATTTTTTTTTACCAGTCAAAACAGATCTGAATTTTTTTAAAACAAAAGAAGAGACTTCATTCATAAATAAATTTATGAAATTTAATATTTATTTAACATGTTCAACATATCATTCATGACATGCATAAAAGGGTACATTGGTCACAAGTGTCTAGAAGACCTGACTCTGTCTGGGCGGAATGGGTATCTAACACCTTCCCATTCCGTAACCTAACCTTCAGATTTAGGTCTTTGGCTAAGTAGATCTAGCCTTATCTTTATTTATTTTGGGTAGAATTTAACTAGGACAAAAGGCCATGTAATTATTTGGTAGTTTGTAATTAGGACCTAAAGCCATGTAATTTTTCAATTTTCCAAATATGTATTTTTTTTATTCAATTAATCAAGAGAATAATTCAGTCATGTATTTATTTTTTCTTATTTTTTTATAAAAAAAATAAGTGGTGACTCCATACCACTTACCTAAAAAGAGAGGTGCCCTAAAAAGTACTCCAAAAATCTCTCTTTCTTGAGAGGCACTTTTTTCGAGGTCTCTCACACCTATGCTGTTTATAGGGGGAGTTGTTGCTCTTCATAGGGGAGTTGTCTCTATTTTCTGTAGAGCTGAATTCTTTTGTGTTTCCTTAATTCTCTACATTCTCTTGCCCTCTATTGTGTATGTTTACTGTCTACCTTCTGATTAGGTTGTGTTTGTCAATACGTGACAAAAAGGGGGGAGAAAAAGATGAAATTTGAAGAGTTTTTTGTCTATCTTTATTTAGGGGAAGAAAATAAAAGTTTTTGATGTAGGGGCAGATGATGAAATTGTTTTTGAAAATGGGAGAAAATAAAAGTTTTCGATGTATCCAACTTAGGTGGAGAGTTAGTTTGCATATTTGTTATTTTTTGTATATTTCTTATTTCCACACATGCATTGATGTGCTCTTATGAGTGTTTCAGGAAAGACAGGTACATTCTGATCAAGATCTTCTGTCTCTTCTAGCAACTTTTAGGTTTGAAGTCTTAGATTAGGATTTGTCATGTAATTGGACATATTATTGTAATAGGGTTGTTCTTGTATTTGAGCATTTCATATTGTATGTAAGTTTTGTCACGGATTGCCAAAGGGGGAGATTGTTAGGTTCTAACAGTTTAGAGCAATTGGCAAACCGTGAGCACAAACTTGTCTAGATATAGATTCCTAGATTTGTAGGTTTGATTAGACAATACTCAAGGTGTTACAAGTTAGAACACAAGAACATACAAGCTGCAGAAAGAAGAATTTGAAACATGCCAGGTTCGACTAATCGAAAGACAGCTTCGACTGATTGAAACACGAGTCTGCAAAATTTTAATTAAGCTCAACTGCTCATTAAGCCCATTAAGTGATTAGGGTTTCAGATCTATTTCACATAGTATTTAAAGGAAACCCTAAGACACATTTTGAGAAGACTTTGGAGGTGCTCTTGTGAGATCTAAAAGGTATTGTGCCTTCCTCTTTCAAAGTCACTATCGGAAATCATTCTCATACCATTAGAACCGGTAGATCTGAAGTTGCTGCAACAAGATCAACAACTGAAGGTGATTTGAAACCTTTGAGTGGGATCTCAAAGTCACAAGCGTGGGTGCTTGTGTTGTAGTAAGTCCAAGAAGAGAAGGAGTCCGTGGATTTGGAACTTGAACGTAGTCGTGTCAGTAAATTACTACTAGAGGTAGCAATAGATTTAGGGCTAAATCTGATTGTAAAAACTTTGATTATCTTATAGTGGATTTGCTTTACCTTGAGGATAGCTAGGTTAAATCATCCCCAGGTTTTTACCTTGAGACGGTTCGTTTCATTGGTTTTCCTGAGTCATCATATCGCGGTGTTATTTACTTTCTGATGCTTTGCATGATATGATCTATTATTGTTTAACCTAGATCTGAATAATTAACCTAAGTAATCACTTGGTTAATATATTAAATTAAACAATCTGCTTTAAGGGGTCTAAACAAACAAACAAAAGATATTGAATTTAAAGGTATGTTCTCACACGCATATATTTGGTTCTTCTAGATATATAAATATATATCCAGTTACTAAGTGTAAATGTTTGGCCAAGTGCATATAGGATATTTAGTTCCAGCTGGGAGGGCCATTATGCTTGTAAATTTTGCTCTTCAGGTAAACCCAAACACATTCAACGATCCACTTGCCTTCAATCCATGGCGTTGGAAGGTATGTAGTTACAACCTTATTAGAAGAAACAAATGATCCAACCAGTTATTAGAAACCTTTTTCCCTAATATTATTGTTGTTTATTATGGGCACTCTCCTTGACAACATTTTTTATAAATGGAACCAGGATCTTGACACATTGGTTGTATCTAAGAATGTCATGCCTTTTGGAGGAGGAATTAGACTATGTTCAGGGGCTGAGTATATTAAAGCATTCATGGCTACATTCCTCCATGTTTTGGTCACCAAATATAGGTAATTTGCTCACTTTAATTATCTAACTTGTGCAATTGTTGCAACAAAATTTTCCGCGTTTTGTCGTGGGATAAAAGAAACCTCTCAATTGAAATTGATCTATTTTAAATTCAAATTAAATACAATAAATTTAAGTATTTTTGTTAGGTTCTAAAGATTTAGGATTAAATGTTTAAAATCATATTTTGTATGTGTTGGCAAACCGAGAACAAAACATGTCTAGTCTATGTGTTAGACAATGCTCAAAGGTGTATGTTTCAAGCTTCAAGTTCAAGCTGACTGCAGAAAAGAGGAGTCAGAATATGCCAAGCTCAATCGATTGAGAATTAGGCTCGATCAATCAAGAATCGCAGAAAAAGAATTTTTGTAGAATTTTAAATCTGGCCCAAGCCCGCGAAAATGTTTAGGGTTTCAATTTAACTTGTCCACATATAAAAGGGAAACCCTAGTTACGTTTTTCAAAACTTTTGGAAGATTTGTGTGTTACTTTTTGTGAAATTTGAGAGGTTTTATATCTCCTAACTACACAAGCGTCTACCGGAGTAAGATCTACAATTAAGCGATAGTAGAACCTAGTTGTTGCTACAAAGATCAACAATTGAGGGTGATTTGAAACCTTTGAGTGGGATCTCAAAGTCACAAGTGTGGGTGCTTGTGTTGCAGTAAATCCAAGGAGAGAAGGAGTTCGTGGATTCGGAGTTTGTACGTGGTCGTGTCAGTAAGTTACTACTGGAGGTAGCAATAGATTTAGGGTTAAATCTGATTGTAAAAACTTCAATTCTCTTATAGTAGATTTGCTTTACCTTGAGGATAGCCAGGTCAAATCCTTCCCAGGTTTTTACCTTGAAACGGTTCGTTTCATCGATTTTTCTAGGTCATCATATCGTGATGTTATTTATTTTTTCGCTGCTTTGCATGATATGATTTATTATTGTTTAACCTAGATCTGAATAATTAACCTAAGTAATCACTTGGCTAATATATATTAGGTTAAACAATCTAGTTTAAAGGGTCTAAACAGAACAAACAAGTGGTATCAGAGCAGGTTAGCTCTTTGTTTTTTTTTTTTTTTTTGGTATCTATACCTAGAGTTGATCCTTGACCCTTGCTGTCATGGAACACGTTCACTCTCTTGTGGTCTCACCTTACTTTAACGGAAATAACTATGCTTATTGGAAGGTTAGGATGAAGGCCTTCTTGAAATCTATTGATGAGAGAGTATGGTTCTCTGTTGAAAACGATTGGGAAAGACCAACCACTGCTATTGGTGAATGGACTACTGCCCAAAAGGAAGCAGTAAGCTTTAACAGTAAGGCTATGAATGCAATATTCAATGCTGTTTCTATGAAAGAATTTATGAGGATCTCTAATGTGGAGATTACTCACACTACATGGAACATCTTGCAAACAGTGCATGAAGGCACTAAGGCAGTAAAAATTAATAAACTGCAGCAATTGACCTCTAGATTTGAAAGTATTAGAATGTCTGATGATGAGTCTTTTGATGAATTCTATGCTAAGTTGAATGATATTGTCAATTCTGCTTTTAATTTGGGTGAAGTTTATGATCAACCTAAAATTGTTAGGAAAATTCTTAGATCATTAACTAAGGACTGTAGACCAAAAGTGATTGTCATAACTGAAAGTAAAGATGTTGATTCTATTCTTGTAGATGAACTTGTAGGATCTCTTCAGTCCTATGAATCTAACTTATCAAAAACTAACAAATCCAAATCTATGGCTTTGAAATCTATTGATGATTGTGGATTTGATGATGAACTCTCATCTACTGAGATTGTTTATCTTGCCAAGAACTTTAGAAAATTTTTTGAGACATAATAATAGAAGGGCAAGAAATGGAAACAATGTTGACCCTAAGAATGTGAAGAAGAATGACACAACTAAAAATAACAATTTTGAAAAATCAAAAGATAAAGTTGTTCAATCTTCTAATAATTATTTAGGACAAAACTGCTTTGGTTGTTAGGGGTATGGTCATCTAAAATCTGAATGTCCAACATTTTTGAGATCTAAAGGAAAAGCTATGGCTGTCACTCTAAGTGATGATGAAGTTTCTGATTATGAGTCTAAAAGTGATCAAGACCTTCTGATGGGGAACTCTCTAAGAATGCTAACTTGCAAGAGGCTTATAACAAGCTTTGCAAGATTGCAGCAAAAGATGCCATGAGTGTTGATCTAGGGTTGAAAAAGATAAACCCCCTTGAACAAGAGAAGAAAAATTTGTCATTGAAATTGTATGATGCCAATGAACTCTTAAATTCTGTTAAGATTGAGAACATGTCTTTGCTTAAAAAGGTTAAAAGTTTAGAATTAGAATTATCTATTGCTAGAGAACAACTAGATAGGTCTTCTACTTCTAAACTGGATGATATGCTAAATGTTCAAAAATTTATTTCTGATAAGATAGGTTTAGGGTTTGTTGAGAGTGGTTCTTCTTTTGTTGTTCATCCTCCCAAGTTTGTACATGCTACATCTACTTCTGTTGTTCATCCATCTTTGTCTAAAGTTAAGGTACATAAGGAAGAAGTCCTAGCTTCTAGAAGAACTAGGGTAGATCTAAGTGAGTCAAAACCTAAGAATCCCAATCAATCTGGATTCAAGAAACAACACAAACCTCAATGGTTTTGTCATTTCTGTGGTGGAGCTAGGCATACTTGGCCAAATTGCTTTAAACTGCATGCATCAAAGCAAGCATCCAAACAAAAAGTGCCTGTGCCAACAGCACAAGATCCTATGGCACTTATCCATGAATTGGTAAATGTTTTTAACCTTTATGCCAATACTAGAGCTAAGATTAGGGCTAATTCTAATAGAAACCCTAACTTCAAGTTTGCATTTAAAAAGTTTGGATGCAAAAGACTCAGTCTCGGTGAGTTTGTCTGACATGGTCCTTGTGTTAATTCTTTCAATCTCTCGTGACCAAAAATATTTTGCATTAGGGTTTGCATTTGCATTAAATTCATGCATTTCATTCTAGGTTTTTTTATTTATTTATTTTTTATGGTTTTTAGTTTTTATTAAAAAATAATAATAATAAAAAATCAGAAAACAAAAAAAAGGAAGATTTTTGTATTATACATCTTCAAGATGTGTAATAGAGGTTGGCCTATGAAACTTGCATTTCATGACTGTGTACCTTCTTTAACTTTGATGAGCTTTATTTTTTTGCACTTTGCTAGTTTGTGCTACTGCTTATATTGTGTGAGTTTTTTATGGTTTTTAAACACATGCTCTTGATTTCGAAGTCACATTCTTTTGATTGTAAGGAATAAAAAATCCTAGGAGAAAGGCGTAAATAACCATCTCACCACTGTTACTCGCCAATCATGAACACCTGTGTGCAAATCATAAAAGCTGTGCTCAGTAAGGTGTAGCACTTGCATAGCAAGATATTTAAGGGGTTGCTATCAAAATAAATAAAAGAAGCAAAAAGCAAAAAGAAAAACAAAGAAAATATGCTTCAAAAGAAAAAGAAAAGCAAAAAAAGAAAAAAAAAATTGCATGGTTGCAAGTGTGTTTTCTAGGAGATGTGAGAGTTATATGATGTAACTCTTTAGGTGATAGTCACTTTAAAACTTATGTGATTGATAATGTAAAAATTGTGCTTATTTAACATCTACATATCACCTTTTGGGTAACTCATACTATTACTAGTTGTACACACCACAAGCAAGTCTTTGTTAAACTCTGTACATGTGATTGTGTGTTAATTTTTGTGGCCATCCAAGATTTAACTTCTTGATATGTTTAATACATTTTTGGGGTGTGAGGAAAGAAATGTTTGATGAAATTTGCTTAGGATTGAAATTTTTTTTGGAAAGATTGCTTTTGTAAAACATTTGAAATCATGAACATGCATCTCATATCATAAAAACTGGTTTACAAATGTTTCTGCAGAAAATTTTCTAGGTTTTTCAAAATTTCTGATTCTTCAGGATTCGATTGATCGAACTTGTTTTTCGACCATTCGAAAAGAGAAAAAAAAAATCAGTTTTAAGGTTAAAAATCTCGGGTTTTCTCGATTCCTCTCGATCAGTCGAATCTGTTTTTAAATGATTTTCAATTCCTGTCTTGATTCCTCCCGACCGATCGAAACTTCTTCTTTTTTAAAACAAATAGGAATCAGATCACATGTTCTTCAGTGTTTTTGTCTTCCTCTTCGATCCCTCTCTCGATCCCTTCTTACTCAAATTTTTTTTTTTGGGTCTTTTTCTGAGTCAAACTTTCAAAGGTTTTCTTCCTCAACATAAGGTAAGACTCTTTTTCACCTTCTTTTTGATTAAATTACATGCATACATGCATTTTTCATAAATTTTTTCAAAATTTTGGAATCAAAGAGATTTAGGGTTTTTGGTGATTTTGACTATTTTGATCCAATCTGTTGGATGGGTTTTTGTTCATGCATCATATATACATGATTCTCATGCTTTAATTTCAAAAATTTCATGATTTCTTCAAAATCACAAAATTAGGGTTTATGTGTTCTTGAGAGAATTAGAGATTTTGTTCAATTGAGCTAAATTGATTAAAATTGACTCTTGATATTGCTTAACTGAATGATTCTAACATGTTTTATACTTGTTGTGTTGTTCAATTGCTAAATATAAATTTTTTTTTTAAATTACGTTTTTAAAAATTGGGGTTTTTGATAAATTTCTAATTTTCTTGGTTAATTTTCAAAATAGATATGAAATTGAACTGATTTAGAGCATTACATCATGCATCATCTGTGTACTAATGTCATGCATCATATAGTTTTTCAAAAATTTCTTGTTATCTTGTCTCTAACTCAATCTGATGTAGTCTGCCCTTAGTTTCTGTTTGTCCTTCGTTTAATCTTTAGACATGGCTCCTAAGGTTGGTAGGAAATTCAAAACCAAAGCAAATAGAAACATTGCTTCATCTTCTTCTGCCTCTCCCTTGGTTGATAGGGTTAGGTTTCTTTGTGACAAGACTATTCTTGAGAGAATTGAAAATTTTGTTTAATTGGGCTAAATTGATTAAAATCGACTCTTGATATTGCTTAATTGAATGATTCTAACATGTTTTATACTTGTTGTGTTGTTCAATTGCTGAATATAAGATTTTTTGAAAATTAGGTTTTTCAAAATTGGGGTTTTTGATAAATTTCTAATTTTCTTGGTCAATTTTCAAAATAGATATGAAATTGAACTATTTTAGAGCATTACATCATGCATCATTTGTGTACTAATGTCATGCATCATATAGTTTTTCAAACATTTCATGTTATCTTGTCTCTTAACTCAATTTGATGTAATCGGCCCTTGGTTTCTGTTAGTCCTTCGTTTAATCTTTAGACATGGCTCCTAATGTTGGTAGGAAATTCAAAACCAAAACAAATAGAAACACTGCTTCATCTTCTTCTGCCTCTCCCTTGGTTGATAGGGTTAGGTTTCTTTGAGACAAGATATAGTTCTATCTGGGGGGAAAGAGAGATTGTTCTAGATGAGTTAGATCCTTCCATACGTAGGAATCTAGTGTCTAGGAATTGGGTGTCTCTGTGTGATATCTCTGATCCTCCTCATATTGCTTTGATTAGAGAGTTTTACTCAAATCTCTCTGTCTCTTTTGAGGTTACAGGTGGTCATTATTTGACTACTTGGATTAGAGGTAAAGAGTTTAAAATTACTAAACAGACAATTTCCAAAGCTCTAGGTGTACCTTTAGTTCGTAAACCCACATTTCCATATACTGAGTTTCCTCCTGTAGATGATATCATGTCTTTGCTCTATGGTAGGTCAGTTTCTTGGGGATCTGAACCAAGAAAAAACTCATGTGAGTTTACTGAGCTTAACTATCTTTATTTAAGGATATCCTAGCATAACACCTATCCTATCTCTCATGTTCGTACTGTTCCTATAGATAGGTGTGCATTCCTTTATGCTTTCATCACTGATGGATCTATGCGTTTTCTTTCTCTTTTCATTCAAACTATTATTGATATTTATAGGAGTAAGTGTAAAGCACAAAAGCTATTCTTTCATGTGTTTGTATATATATATATATATATATGGTCTTGAAATTTCTAGGGTTATCAAGTTTTCCTCCTCTAGAGTTAGTTCATATCACTGCACCTATAGGAGCCACATTTCTTAGACAGCGACAAGCTTAGATGAAGAGTGATGAACCAAGCACTGGGACTTCAAAGAGATCAAGAGGTGAAGCTTCTACTACAGCTCCTGCCTCTGGTGCTATGCCTACTACTGAGGAGATACATGTGGATCCTACTGCTACTGTGGATCCTTCTGGTGATGATGATGCTGTTGACCCTACAGTTACCCCTCCTCTCTCACTCCATGCCATGATGGAGTCCTTTATGACTACTTAGACAACTCATGGACAGCTTCTTGATGAGTTACTTATTGAGGTGGCTGCCTTGAGAGCTGATTTTGCTGAGTATAGGAGTGTTTTTCCACCTCCTCCGCCCTCTGATGCTTGATGGTTGCCTTTGGCAATTCGTAACAAAAAGGGGGAGTAGGTTTTAGGGCTTTGAGAGTTCTTGTATTTAGGGGGAGTAGAGAATTTTTGTACTTAGGGGGAGTTGTTTTGAGCTGATGATAGTTTTTGATGTATTTTCTTTATTTTCATGTATATTTATTTTATATTTGTTTAGTGTTATTGTTCTTGTTTCACAAACATTGATGGTTCATTGACAATGATAGTATATTTGATGTTTATTCATTTGATATTCTGTCTATCTTTTAAGCTTTGTGAATTCAAGTTTAGTTTTTATTTATTAGATTTCTACTGTATTTTCCACACATGTGTTTATGGTTTGTTTCAGTGTTTCAGGAATTTACAGGTTAATTCTTTCAACAGCTGCTGTCTATACTAGCAACTAATAATTAGTAGTTGTGTTAGAATTGTATTAGGGCAATACTTTGTATTTGGGCTAGTGTTTGATTTGAGCAATTCATTTTGTATGTGTGTTTTGTCACGGATTGCCAAAGGGGGAGATTGTTAGGTTCTAAAGATTTAGGATTAAATGTTTAGAATCATATTTTGTATGTGTTGGCAAACCGAGAACAAAACATGTCTAGTCTATGTGTTAGACAATGCTCAAAGGTGTATGTTTCAAGCTTCAAGTTCGAGTTGACTGCAGAAAAGAGGAGTCAGAATCTGCCAAGCTCAATCGATCGAGAATTAGGCCCGATCGATCAAGAATCGCAGAAAAAGAATTTCTACAGAATTTTAAATCAAGCCCAAGCCCGCAAAAATGTTTAGGGTTTCAATTTAACTTGTCCACATATAAAAGAGAAACCCAAGCTACGTTTTTCAAGACTTTTGGAAGACTTATGTGTTACTATTTGTGAAATTTGAGATGTTTTGTACCTTCTAACTACACAAGCATCTACCGGAGCAATATCTACAATCAAGTAGTAGTAGAACCTAGTTGCTGCTACAAAGATCAACAACTGAGGGTGATCTGAAACCTTTGAGTGGGATCTCAAAGTCACAAGCGTGGGTGCTTGTGTTGCAGTAAATCCAAGGAGAGAAGGAGTCCATGGATTCAGAGCTTGTACGTGGTCGTGTCAGTAAGTTATTACTGGAGGTAGCAATAGGTTTAGGGTTAAATCTGATTGTAAAAACTTCAATTCTCTTATAGTGAATTTGTTTTATCTTGAGGATAGCTAGGTCAAATCATTCCTAGGTTTTTACCTTGAAACGGTTCGTTTCATCGGTTTTCCTAGGTCATCATATCGTGGTGTTATTTATTTTTCCACTGCATTGCATTATATGATTTAATATTGTTTAACCTAGATCTGAATAATTAACCTAAGTAATCACTTGGCTAATATATATTAAGTTAAACAATCTGGTTTAAGGGGTCTAAACGGAACAAACAATTTTTTGAAAACAAAATTATTTGATATTTGGAGGAAGGGGGGTTTGAACCCTAGATATCTCTGTTGGAAAGACTAGGAGGTACCAATTGAGTTATAAGGTTTTTGACAAATATAAAGATGTATTTAGTTTCACATCATTCAAAACAGTTTTATACAATATTAATTGTGATATGGATATATACATTTAACATGTGACTAATATGTAATATCCCATCACATTGAACCTGATCCTCTCTGTATATTTATTAAATTTTTTTATAGGTGGACAAATGTCAAGGAAGGAACCATTGCTCGAACTCCTGCTCTAGAATTTATAGATGGCCTCCAAACTGAATTCTTTGTGAAGAATAATTAAAAGGCAATCCAATTTCTTGCAAAATAATGGATATTATTACTATATTGAAATAAGATGTTCTAACTTCACGAAAAATAATTGGACACTTATCCAAATGCATGTACATTTTGCTTCTCTTATTGTATATGTATTTCAGGGTTTTGATTAGATCACTTATCCAACAATACATCATTTATAAAATTTGGACATGGTATGAAATATTATATATTTGAATGTGAAATAATAATTCTCCTGTACTTTATGTAACCTCTCTCTCTCTCTCCCTCCTAGAATGTGAAACAAAATCTACTGTTAGCAATTAATGTTTCTCATGTGTGAGGAATATGTGCTAGTTTTAAGCCAATCGTTTTGCAAAAAAAAAAAAAAAAAGTGCAAAGGAAGTGAGTATGGTTGGTAAAATATCTGATCTAACGGTAAAGAAAAATTATAATAGAATGGATGCTATAGGTTCTAATCCCATCATGTATACAAAGATTGTGAGGTGCATTTTAATCTTTGGTGAACATGGAAAAGCACATGTCGTAAGTCGTAACATACCGTCTATCATATTACGGATGAATAATGTGAGGGGATACTACAGGCCAACTATACTTATG
>JARYZH020001978.1:0-20103 GCA_030021035.2 Notholithocarpus densiflorus | reverse complement strand
GTTTTTCTCTCCCCTACAAGGTACACACCCTTTTTCTCAACAGGAGTACACACAGTACTTCTCTACTACAGCCTCCGAATCCTTAGCTTTTTTCCTTAATTTAGACAATGGATTCTGATGAAGCACCACCACAAGTTAGAGGGTTTGTAATAATCACTCTTCCACCACTAGACAACCCATCACTAGGCAAAACCATCACTGCTTTCACTATCTCCACCAACACTACTGGTACTATTCCTCAAACCCCAACCCAAACCCAAACTCAACAACAACCACAACCCCATCACAACAACAATGATCCACAAGACCCTCGTCCACCCCAACAACCAGAATCAGTACCAAATCCACAGGTTCATCTTCCACCCACAGTTAGCAGAAGCTTCATTATCAATCCAAGAAAGCTATTGGCCTTTCTGGGTATCTCTCTATTGGCTCTGCTCCTTTATGGCTCAGTATCTTCTCCGATCGTCCAGGATTTGCGTGACTCAGAGGATGATGACGAAGATGATAAACCCGGATCGTTTCTCTTGCCTTTGTTCAGAAAATGGAGGACTCCACAAAAGGGTTTGGAACTTAAACTAGGGAGTTTTGTGGATATGGATAAAGGGGATTTGGTTTCTCTAATTGAGGATGGGGTAGGAGACCCCAAGACCAACAATTTGCTTGCTTCTAACAAAAAAGTTGATTCCTCTTCCATTTTACCTGTTAGAGGCAATGTGTATCCAGATGGGTATGTATGGATTTTTTTATTTTTTTATTTTCTCTCTTTTTTCCTTTGGTTGATTTCTGACTCTGAATTATATATACATAAGATTCATGATTGGTTGGAGACTGGAGTGATCTTTTAGGAATAAAGTAAATAGAGCTAAAAAAGGAATCACAGGGGGGGACTGCTTTTTAACAATTGGCTGTTGATTGCTTATGTATGATATGGTTCAGAGTAATTGGATCTTTCTTGTTGGGCCCTGGGTAGCTAACTTTAAAATGTCTTTGTTTATAATTGTTCTCAAACTTAATCTAAAATCCTTCTTTTATGCCTTTTGAACGTGGTTTTGATAGTCAAGAACTTAGCTCTTCTTACTTTTGTGATAGCAGTTGAAAAATTTAATTTATTTTTGTCTTGTATCATACTTAATCATACTTCTAATCTGACTTCTGCATGTTGCACACTGACTAGAAATTGCAACATTATTTTAATTATATGCTGAATAATCTGTTCTTCTGTGACATACTACATTTTTCTCTTGAAAATCACTATTTGTGAACCAAAATTGAGCAAAGCTTCGTTACAAAATAATCTTTGATTAATTATATTTTACTATTTAATAATTCTTTTTTATCATGCAAAGCTTCAACATAGTTTTGGTGATGATTTATGAAGACCTGGTATGTTTTTCTCATCCACTTGGATTGTACGTCCATAATAAAGCTTTCATCCAATAATGTGATTATTATAAGTAAAAGGTGTGGGGAATCAAGGGATCACCTTCTTCTTCATTGTCCTATGGCATATGAGTTGTGGTTTATGGTATTTTGTTTGTTTGGTATACATTGGGTTATTCCATATAAAGTTAGTGAGTTCTTAGCTTCTTGACAAGGCAAGTTTGGTAGACATCGAAATATAGATTTATGGAGGTTTGTGCAGCATTGTTTGTGTTGGTGCTTATGGCGGGAGTGGAATGCTAGATGCTTTAAGGATTGTGAACTATCTATTCTTGACATTAAGTCTTTCTTTTTCCGTTTAGTTTTGCCTTCTTATTCTTGTTTTTCTCTCCCTGATTTTATTGATCGTTGTAATGGTTCTTGATTTGTGCCATTGTAGTACACTTCTAGTGTACTTGGTTGGTTTTTTTTTTTAATAAAATTTCTTACGTTACTTATTAAAAAAAAAAAAAAAAAAAACCCTTCAAAATGGTCACTATCCTTTAAAATGTTTCATTTTAGTTCCTTTATATTATGTTTGTTTTAAAATGGTCACTACAATCAACTGTTGGATGGAAAAAGGTGATGTGGCAAATGGAACTCATTTAACCCAAATAATTTAGCTGATGTGGAGGTTCACTTGAGCTAAGTGTCAAGCAAGAATGAGTGAACTTTCGCTCGCGTGAATGTCGCACGAAGGTCAAGCGAAGTTTCTATTTAACACTAGATAAGGTTCACTCGAAGTTGGTTGAGCAAAGTGTCGAGCGAGAAGTTTTTCTTGAGTGAGGTTCATATTCAAGTCATTATGAAGAATTGTCGACAAATTAACAAACCAAATCATTACATAATGTCAAGATCATTTTCCTTAACACTAACTCATCTTCATTTTCATTACATCATGAGCTTCAATACATAGTGTCAAAACCAAATCCCAATTATCAAATCCATTACATTGATATACATCTATTACTTTTTTCCACCATATTCATCTATTACATTGCCAAATGATAATAAAGGAAAAAACCCCATCATATGGGGTTGCAAATCGTGAAGGAGCTACAGAGCATGAAAGACAAGTTTGTTTTGTTTTGTTTTTGGGAAAAATGCACAAAACCCCCTTGTGGAGTTCACCTAAAACATGGAATTTCATTGAGGTTTTGGGTGTAACACTTAACCTCCTATGGTATTGTTTAATGTATAAATTGTTAATTGTGTTACACTCAAAAACCTTAGGGGGTTAAGTATGACACAATTAATGGTTTACAAACAAAAAATACCCAATGTGGATTAAGTATTACACTCAAAACTTTAGGGGGCTTTCTTGTTTTATAGAGAAGCCACATGGAGATTTTGTGTACTTTTCCTTTTTTCAATTTTTGGATATTTTGGAATGAGCTGAAATTTTTGTTTCTAATTTGGTGGGGTGTGTGATTCTACTAATTTTGGCTAAACTGAGAACTCTAATTGGGGAGTATTGGTTATTTAGAAATAATATTGGGTTGTGTACTCTGCATGCATGGGGTGTGTGTTGAGTGATGGGGAGGTGGGTATGTCTTTATGCTCTTCAAGCCTTGTGTGTGTGTGTGCGTGTGCGCGCGTGCGTGTAGAGAGAGAGAGAGAGAGAGAGAGAGATGCAGTCATGGAAGATTGATTTAATACTACTTCGCAAATTTGTCTATTTAAGATTTATTTTATGGGACCCACGTGTGAATAATTGAAGTAAAAGTTATGTGGTTTTAAAGGTCTCATTATGTGTGTTTTAGGGTTAAAACTGAGTTTTATTTGTGTTTTTATTTCATTAGTTTTGATCAATTTTATATTCGAGGGTAAATTTGTAATTTCCTCAATTCCTGCAAATTAAGGATATTTTGGTAGTTTAGTTCAATCTAAAATTTTATAGGAGATCCTTAGTAATTAGTATCTTAAGTTTTAATTTCTTTGAGTTTAAGTTAGTCTTTTATTAGGTTTTTAGTTTACTAGTTAACTTAGGAATCCTAATACTACTAGTACAAGAAAGAGTTCTTATGTATACATTTGTGCTTAGTACCTAAAGAAGAAATGAAGTTGATCAACAAAATATCAAGCATTTTGAGTATTGAGGCACATTAGCCTTATTGTTCTCTTCTTTATTTCTCTTATTGCTTTCTTTTCGCATGGGTACTGTTCTTTTATTCACTGTTTACAGCCAAAATCGTTCTACGAATTCTTTGCTAAAACATTTTCCCACCAACCACTTGACAAAATTTCTCATCCAAGATAATGATGACTAATGCGGAATAGAGTCCTAATTTAAGATTTTTCTCAAGACTACAAAGAAATAAAGAGGATTTTGAACTAGTTGTGTGAAAGGGTTGTGTTTAATAGAAGCAAAGTGTTAGGAACATGAGATAAGTTGAAAATATTAGAAAAAGAAAACCTAGTATTTTGGGGGAAGTGACGATTGACACTCAGTGGAGGCCAATTGGCACTTTTGCCGTCATTTGGCACTCCCTCGTCCAAATGCTCCCAAACTCCTGTGGCAGCTCCTCCTCACTCCCATGCATGTGGATCATCCCTAATCAGTTAGCCAAGAGCTCAGTGGGATCAGCTTACAAGCTTGGCACATGATTAGGGTTAGCTAGTTACAAGGATAAAGTGAGTTAGGTTTTTTTTTTTTTTTTTTTTTTTTGGGAGAGAGAGAGAGAGAGTTTTAACCTATGACGTCTGCTTCTGATGATAGCTTTTTATCATTAGACCAAGACATTAATCAGTTTTTGGTGTAAGCAGAGATTGAACCCTAGATCTCTTATTCAACTATTAGAGACTTTATCAGTTGAGTTAACTGAAACTCACAAGGAGATTGGGTTAGTTAGGGCTCATGCCCATGTATTTAGCAATTTGAGGAAGAGAAATATTTGTGTTGTTAATAGGTGTTGTACGTGTAAAAATGATTGGGAATCGGTGGACCACTAGCTCATTCATTGTCCTTTCGCCTTATGCCCTTTGTATTAAGCTTGTTTGGTATCTCTTGAGTTATGCCTAAACAAGTGGTGCTTATGGGCATGGAGGTGTTGGGTGACATAGGGTGGCATCTATTTGGGGTGTTAATCCGCAATATATTATGTGGAGCATATGGAGAGAACAAAACAATAGAATCTTTGAAGGGGAGGAGCGTTCTATCATCGAGTTGAAGCGCATTTTCCTTTTGTCTTTATTTGAATGGAGGACTGCTTTGAGTGGTTTTGACTCAACCTTTGTTTTAGATTTCGTAGATTTATGCAACTTTGGATAGACTTTTACTTTCCTTGTACACTCCCTATGTGTCAAGGAAGTTGTTCCTTCATTGTATATATATATATATATATATATTTTTCATATTTTCAATAAAGTTTTTATTTACTGATTAAAAAAAAAACCAAGGAAGATATTGGAAAACCCTCCAATTATGATTTATCATTCCAAACGAATTAATGATATGGTGGGAAAGAAATTTTTTTATCCTTAATGCTTTCAAAGATAGTTGAAGAGTTGGTGCAAGTTTCAAGTTCGAAGGTTCTTGTATTTCAAATCTTAAAAACTTGAGGCCAATATTTTTTCAACTGGGTGAGAATAATGTAGTCATGGAAGATTGATTTGTTATTACTTTGCAAATTTGTGTATTTAAGATTTAGTTTATTGAATTTATGTGTCCAATTGAAGTAAAAGCTGTGTGGTTTTAAAGATCTAGTTTTGTGTGTTTTAGGTCAAAACAATTTAAATTTTATTAGTAAAAGTCAATTTTATATTCAGGGGAAATGTTGTAAGTTTTGCAATTCCCGCAAATTAAGCACATTTTTGTAGTTTAGTTGAGTCTAGAATTTTCTAAGAGATTCTTAGTATCTTATGGTTTATTTTGTTTAAGTCGAAGTTAGTTTTTTTTTATTAGGTTTTTTGTTTTCTAGTCAAAGTAGGAGTGCTAATACAACTAGTACAAGAATACAAGCTTTGTGAAAAGAAAAACATGAAAGCGTAAGGATTAAAATAAAATATTTTAAAGTATGTGGATCATTTTGAAACATGAGACAAAGTATGCCAATTTGGAAGGTTCTGGTTATAGCTTGTTCGAAGTAGCACTCATTCATAAGGGTGAGCTGGATCATTGTTTAGAAAATTGGAGGAGACTTAGTATTGTTTTAGAATCATGGAGGTTGATCTTTAGGTTTAGGGTAACAGAGTGGCAAATTAGGTAGCTACTTGGCCAATCCATGGTCCAGCAAGTAAAATTCTTGAACACACTGTCTGATGACCGTGGAAGCACCAAAGAAGCCTTGGCAGCTGTCCTTTCTCAATCTGAAACAGATAAGAAATTTGCTTAGTCTTTGTGTTGGGTCTGCTCTTAACCATGATTCTTTTTTTCTTTCTCTTTTGTTTTTTGGGCCGGGGGTTTGAACCTTCTAAGAGGTCTAGTTGCTGAGTTTAACTATGTGTTAAACTCCTTTAAAACTTCTTAAAATGATACCTGCTCATCTATATTTCTGGATAAAAGATCAAAGCTTTTTTCATCTCAATTGCCATATGTATACGTGATGCTAGTCCTAATGCTAATCTTTATCATGCAGATTGTATTACACATACATACTTGTTGGGGATCCTCCAAAGCGTTATTTTCTTGACATAGATACTGGGAGTGACTTAACATGGATTCAGTGTGATGCTCCTTGCGTTAGCTGTGCCAAGGTAATGCCTATTTGTAACTGGTTATTCGGTTAATGGATTTTCAAAATTTTTCTTTATGTATCTAAATGTTTACCCTAGTTTTCATTTATATCTAACCAAATGTCAATAGGTAATTGGCATTATTTACATTAATCTGCACAACTCTTTTCTAATTGATATGATTTTATTTGTTATATAGTAAGTGAATAAATAAATTTATGATACATATGTTTCTTCTTTTTATGTCATTTTCTTTTCCAAATCATAGCTTATGGGTTTTAGTAAATGGAATGTCAATATAATAAAAGTAGAAACAAAAATAAAATGGTTGTAAGACTTGATGGTTAGGAGATATTAAAGAGAGATTTTTTGATATCTTAGATCAACAATTCATAAAGATGGAAAGATTTAAGAGGGATGAAGTGTAAAAGCATGTCAAGAATATTGTGCGATTGTAGAATACTTGTTATGTTAAAGGGGAAAATATTATAAGACTACTGTATGACAAACTATGTGCAAGTGGAAATACAAAAAAAAAGAAAAAGAAAAAGAAAAAGAAAAAGAAAAAAAAGTATTAAAGATATTGACTTTATATCAATATAATGGCCATGGTTTTAAAAACCGGACCAAGGGCAAAATCGGATTTGCCTTCGGTTTTCGGTTTTTACCGATTTTTGATTGGACTGGTATCCGGTTCCCAGTTGAACTGGTCGGACTGGCCGGTTCGGTTTGGTTTTTAAAACAGTGATAATGGCTTAAGAGACTCAATATATAATTTTTGCCTATGTATGGTAACCCTAGCTCTTATATATACCTTGCTTATTGTTCATTCATATAATTTATTATACGAAAGATGCAGCTGCTAAAGGCTTCCTTCGTATATGTAGGCCGTTAGGTCAAACTATGTAACCCTTGTGTTATTCTCTCTTTTTCGCTTCCACTTCTCTTTATTATTTTATCTTGGTCTTTAAAATGGTATAAGAGCATTAATACAATCCATAGTTCCTAACCCCTTTAAATTAAATTATTGTTGGACTGTGCATGAAGTTGACTAGCATCTTAGGTGTCTTTATGCACCTCCCTCGTTGAACTATTGTTGTTCTTGGTTGTCAGTGGTTGTTTACTTGTGAAACCTTCATATCTAAGGTTTTGTTGTTGGTGGTAGTGATGGTTGGTTGCTGGTGCTTTTTTTTTTTTGGTATTTGTTGTTATTTTTTGATATGATCCTAGTGTCCTACATGGATTAAGTGTAAGTTTAAACATGTGTATATAAGTTCTTGGGCACCCTCCCCTTGTAAACCGATATTCAAGGGTGAGTTTTACACATGAGTTTGTATCGTTGTTGTTCTCGATGGAAAATCTATGTTGGTTTCCAACCATCCTCCTCCTATCTTTGTATTGTTGTAGTTCTTAGTGGTGGTTGTTGGATCTTGGTGGTTGTTGTTTTCAATGTATTTTAGTTTGTCTCGATTGATCCAGTACTCCTCAGCTATAGGTTTTAGCGTATTCCGACGTGTCTCAATGGATCTTGTATCCTTCAGTGGTTTTTCCCCGATCTCGGTTGTTCTTGGTGGTGCTATAGTGGTTGGTTGCCGCACTAGTGGTCGCTAGTGAGTTTTGAGTGTTCCGATGTGGTTGTTGACCGGAGTAAACAGGAAGACCCTTGTTTGACTCATGATGAGAGCTAATCCCTATCCTAGATAAGGATAAATTAATCTTAGATAGGGATAAAAAGTTTTTTTTTTTTGGTAGATATTTTTTGTTTGGGTATATGTAGTTGGTAGTCCCTTTCCGACCCTTTCTTGCTCATAACTTTATCAAGGCACTATGTAGTAGTTGTTTAGAGTGTATATGTTCCATGTTGGACCTATATGACGTATACGCTGAAGTTTGAGGGGGAGTGTTAAATATGTTGGGTTTATGTTAATGTAATGAACCAAGAGACTCATTATATTGTAAGCCCATTTAGAGCTATCCCTAGTTTTTAAGAATACCTTGCTTAGGTTCATTATAACAGACAATTTACTATAGTAAACATGTAGCTACTAAGGGCTTCCTCTGTGGTTATAGGCCATTAGACCGAACCACATAACACTTGTGTTATTCTCTCTTTTCTGCTTTTGCTTCTCTATATTAATTTATTCTTGTCTTTAACATATATGATTTGAAATGAGGAAGTTTGCTTAAAGATAGGAAGGTCTCTATTGATTTAAAAATGAGGGAAAGTTGCTTGAGATGATTTGGTTATGTTTAGAGGTGAGCAATTAATACATCAGTGAGAGAGTGAGTTGATTCAAGTTAAAGGAACGAAAAAGTTATAGCAAGACCAAAAATAACATTAATAGAAGTAGTAAAGAATGACGTATCAATTAAGAAAGTAATAAAGAAAATGATTTTTGATAAAATAGAATGACAAGAAAGTATACATGTCCTAATCTTAACTATTCGATTGAAAATCCACATTCAACTCCAAAATTATAGAATTAAGGTTTGGTTGTTGAATGTTTAATATTTCATATTTCCTATTAAAATTTTTCTTGTTATAGATAGTGAGGCTAAAGGATAAGCTTTAGAGGTTTTTAATTATCAGTTGAGTCGACTCAGGAGGAACTTTCTTTACTATTTGCATAAAAAAATAGTCTTTAGTTATTATTATTTGATACTTATTTATTTTCCTTTTTCTATTTATGCAAAAGTGTGTTAGTTGAGGCAGATTTGTTAGCGAACATGGTGTCTTTATTAAATGTTGAACAAGGAAACCCTCTGAAAAAACGAGAAAAAAAGATAGCTGAGAGAACGGGAAACAAAGGCTTTGAACAAGAATGCTGAGACCCAATCCTTCTACCAATTAGATTGAAAAAATTATAGTAGTCAACTGTATTCTTTTTTCTAGTGGTATATCTTATTTGTTAAATATGTTAGGGTAAAACTTAGATATAATATCTTAGGTGAAACACGTTAAGTTCACCAATTGAATTCAAATGCATAAGACTCAAACCGACTGATCGAAAAAAAAAAATGGGCATACCATTTATGTGCACATTTATTTTCCCTTAGTGTTTAAATTGCACCCGGCTTATTTGTTTAAGTATGTGACCCAGGCCAGTACAGGTTAGCATTAACTCTAGTAGAGTATCATGGAACAAACTCTAGGAACCCTAGTGAAAGTCATCCAAAACCTATTTGCAAAGTTAGATGATTCCAATGCCCGATAAGACAGAGTAATGGCTTTCATACATAGACTAACTAGTAGCCTTGGAGGCAAAGCTTTTCCCATGGGAGACAATAATGTTAGTAATTAAATTTTGGTGATCAAGGAATACCAAGTACCACTAAAACTTAGTGGTGAAAGAGAATTACAGTGGCCTAAAGTTGTTACAACCCTAGAGAAACAATATAGCGAGCTGGAATACATGGTCCATGTGTAGTATGGTTAAAATAACCTGTTGGAAATTCAGGTATATTGCTTACCACTTGAGAAGGAAAATTTTCCACTTCTTAATGAAGAGAAATTTCAACATGGGGGTATTTGAGGATGCACATGTTGTGAAGAATGAGTTCGATGCATCTACTACTGATTAACCCCCCATGGTGCTTGGAAAGGAAAAGCTTGTTACGATGGTGTTTTCTGTGGACCAAGATAAGGCTATATACCTCTATTGGATTTTATTTTAGTTCTTATTTGCTAAAATTAGGCAATTAATATTTTATTTAATTTCCTGGAGTCATGATTATTTTTGTAATTCAATAATTGAGCTTTGGCCTTATAGTTTAGTCCTAGTAGAATATATAAGCATGCTATTGTGCTCCAGTAGGAGAAGCTTGATTTAATTTATAAAATTTTCGTTGCAATTTTTCATTGGCTTGGTGATTCTAGCAATTGTCAGTGGTGAAACTTAAAGAGTTTAGATCACTCTAGGGTTTGTTTTGTTCTTCTTCCTAAATCCATACAGTTTTCATTTTGTGAACCTTGTACTGCATCACATGCAATCATAGAAAATAGCCAACATGTGTAAGATAATGATATTCCAACCTTCAATTGAAATTTGCAGCTAGAAATTTCTCTTTATTCTAATGATATAGTTAATTTAGGGGGCAAATGCTTTGTACAAGCCAACAAAAGACAACATACTACCCTCCAAGGACTCGTTGTGCATGGAAGTTCAGAGACATCAAGCAGCTGGATATTGTCAAAGTTGCCAACAATGTGACTATGAGATTCAGTATGCAGATCAAAGCTCCTCTGTGGGGGTTCTGGCAACAGATGAGCTTCATCTACTTATGGAAAATGGATCATGGACCAATTTGAATCTTGTTTTCGGGTATTGATTTTCTCTTTTTCCTCCCTACTACCCCCAAAATTCTGGATTACCTTAAAAAGTGTTTAATCTTCCACCAATTTTCTTATTTATGTGAATTTATTTTGGTCTGCAAGGTGTGCATATGATCAGAAAGGCTTACTTTTGAGTACCCTGGTAAAGACAGATGGAATCCTTGGGCTAAGCAGGTCTAAAGTTAGCTTACCTTCCCAGTTGGCAAGAAAGGGAATCATTAAAAATGTAGTTGGTCATTGCCTCACTATTGATGGAGGTGGCGGGTATTTGTTCTTAGGTGATGATTTTGTACCGCAGTGGGGTATGGCATGGGTTCCTATGCTTAATGACCTTTCAATGTGAGTGAACATTTCCAAAGAACCACCCACCCCCCCTTCTTTTCTTCCTCTCTTCCTTCTAGCACTTAATATAATTTGTTTGACTTATAAGGAGACAAATATTTCATGGCAGAACACACATAAATAGAGGTCCAGTCAGAAGGAAACCATAATTTGATATACAGTCTCTTCTAATAATTTTTTTTGTTAAATTTTAATTGTCTTCAGTTAAAAATGAATCTTATAATATCTGGCTCATTGCTCTATCTTTCCCTATCTTGTGTTTTATATGATTATATCTTATTTCCAGTGAATAAATGCAACATAACAGAGAAAATAACGTGACTCTAGTCTCAAGGCAAAAGTGCATCTATACAAGTGTTTATATGCTTTGGTAGGCTGGTAGCTCAGTCCTCTATTGACCAAATCTTTAAAGACTTGTGCAGTTACAAGAATTTGTGACAATCTTCATAAATAAACCTCTTAGATCTTTAAATGTTGATTAATTCTTATATTCATTTTCTAAAATACCTTCTATGCCGTACACATGCACTTTTATTCTCCTTTTTATTCTCTTTTTTCCATGCTTTCCTGTTCAGGGATTTTTATCATTCAGAGATTATGAAAATGAATTATGGAAGTAGGCGTCTCCGCTTAGGTGTTCCAGACAGCAGCGTAGGACCAGTAATTTTTGATAGTGGTAGTTCTTACACATATTTTTTGCAACAAGCATATTCCGATTTAGTTGCTTCTGTAAGTGTTTTTATCCACTCCCACCTGAAAAATTCTAGAAATTCCTCTTTACATAGCAAATCCACTCATTTTACTGATTATTTATTACCTGTTGATGTAGCTTGAAGAAGTTTCTGGGTTAGGACTCATCCAAGATACGTCAGATTTAACATTGCCGATTTGTTGGAAAGCAGAATCCCCAATCAGGTATGACAGAAATTGTGGTTGATTGTGCTGCACCTGGTATCAGTTTCAAGTATAATAATTGTCATTAGTATAATTTATCTTTTAGCCTTCTCTTAGCCAAGTTATGAATCACTCTCTAAGTTTATTTATGTTAGTTCCTTCCATGAATATTGTAAAAAAGCAAATGAAAAGAAAGAAAAAGTGCAATAGGTAATGCATCTTTTTTATATTCTAAAAGGAAAAGGAGATTAGACTCTTACTGAAAATTTTAAATTCTGAAAGTAAAAGTTCCGCTGTTCTGTATACAGTACACTGCTATCACTGACATAACCAACTTACCATAAAATAGACATTACCAAAATGTTATTGATTTCTCCTCCACCTTAGCCATATCTTCCAATTCCACTGTTGGTGGCCAACACCACTGCTGTGAATTTCTGCAGTATCAACTTCAATGTCGCCGCACATCTTTCATTGCTAGCATCTGCACCACTGTCAGTATGCCCCTACGTCTCTCTACCACCATCTTCACTACTACTACCATGTTATATACCTTTACCGTGGATGGAGGTTCCATTAAGATTGAGGAAATCTACAAAAGGCATAATTTATTTGTCTCTCATAAAGCTATAATGTTGCAAAACCTATTACATAAAAGCAGAAAGATGCATTTATTGTAAAACCTTCCTAAATATTTGCTTGTGAGACACACAAGGCTTTTTCCATGATTACTTTAAATAAAATCTTTTATTCTTTTAGGTTTTGATTTTAGAGGTTCACATAAGTTCTTTCTTTTTTTGGGTGGGGGGCAATGCCTGTCATTTGGAGTGAGTGAGGGAGGGTTGAGTTGCTATCATGGTTGGTTCATGATACTGATGATTAAACTTTTCATTCACTAGCATTAAATAGGGAATCGGTAATTTATTTATATTATTATTTATTATTAGTATTATTATTCTTTATTCGGTAAGTTACTTATAGCATAGTTATATAATTTTTATGTGTACGTTATTTTACAATGGAAGAAATTGGATGGGAGTTGAGCAAAGTAATA
Organism: Notholithocarpus densiflorus; assembly: GCA_030021035.2. Taxonomy (NCBI): domain Eukaryota; kingdom Viridiplantae; phylum Streptophyta; class Magnoliopsida; order Fagales; family Fagaceae; genus Notholithocarpus; species Notholithocarpus densiflorus. The sequence goes on along the minus strand of JARYZH020001978.1, from coordinate 7,384 downwards.
TATTGAAGTAGTTGTATATTTAGTCACTTTTTTTGGGCCGACTAGAGAGGCACTTTCTTTTTTGAGTGGATCCCTCATCTCATTCCCTATTGTAAACATTGTCTCTTTTGTGACCATGGTTTAAGATGAACTTTTCAGTTTTTGTTTCCCTGAAGAAAGGGAAAGCTGCTTATCAATTGGAAAATCGTGTAGGAACTTGACTGTAAATTTGACACATGAACTTCTAACTGAAACCTGGCTTATTGAGCTAGCTGATATGCATCTTCGGACTGGAAGTTTTATCAAAAAGTAGTTGTTTCTTGAAATTTCCTTCTAACGCCTCTAGATAAGACTTGCTTGTGAGTTGTATTTGTTGTCAAAATGGCCATGAAATTAATTCAAATGATTAGAATTAGCATCCATAATTGGTGTTGTATGTGCTGCTGTAATGGGGAATCTGTGGACCATCTACTTCTTCATTGTGTAGTATGCTCTTTATGGGTTCAGGTTTTTGGTATCCAATGGGTCGTGCTAGGCTCTGTGGTGGGTGTTATTTTGTTGGAATCATTGGCTTGGGATTCATACTTTAGATACTTGGAATTTGATTCCAGGCTAATTGATGTGGATTTTATGGATGGAATGAAATCGTCGTTCCTTTGAGGACATGGAGAAGACCTTGGAAGAGTTAAAAGATCTGTGCCAGCGTAGTCTTTTTGATTGGTCTCAATGCTGGGGTTTTACGAATTGTTCCTCGCTTCAAGAGTTTATGTCTTCTCTTAGAATAGCCTCTTGATTTCTTTTTCTTTGTTGTCTGTTTTTGTTTTCCTGTGTTCATCATCATGAACACCTTGTATGTTTTCCTTTCCTTTTTTCATCAATAATAATACTCTTATTACCTATCAAAAAAAAAAAAAAAAAAAAAAAGGAAAGAAAAGAAAAGAAAAGTAAAGGTATTCCTTTAAGACTTTAAGACTCTTATTACCCATATGTTTGCAGATCTGTCAAGGATGTCAAGCATTTCTTTAAGACTTTAACCCTTCAGTTTGGGAGCACATGGTGGATTGTCTCCACAAAACTTCAAATTCCTCCAGAGGGCTACTTGATTATTAGTGTAAGCAATCATATTCTCTTTCCATCAGATTTTAACTTAAAAGTGTTCAAATGTATGGTATTTATAGGCCATTGTGTAACAAGCCTCTCTATTTGTAGGACAAAGGCAACGTCTGCTTGGGTATCCTTGATGGAAGCAAAGTACATGATGGATCAACGATTATACTTGGAGGTATGTTCAGTATTATTAGAAAGGGAAGAAAAACTAGCCATCATTTCACCAAGAATGACCTTGGGGGCGGATGAGGTGGCTTTTAGTATATTAGCCCTCATTCCATCCCCAAGGTCATTTTTGATGAGAAGCTGCTAGAACCAGAGGTGGTTTTTGTAGTTTGGATTCTCTAATGTCTTATTTATTTATCACATTTAACTTTTTTGAATAAAGTTATCACAAAGTTTACTGTTTTCTGTTGGTTTAGGATCTAGGTACTTTTCACAAAAATCCTTATCAAGCTTTTTGGTGAAAGTGTGCTTAAGTATACTTGTACCTTGAAAAAAAAAGAGAAAAAGTGGGAAAACGTGAGATTTTAAAAAGCTGTATATAAGAGATAAAAGCTAAAAACTGATGCCAAACAACACCTTAGTTACAGTTCTTTAAGTGCAGCACATTTGGTTCCCCAATTAAATTTAAACACGTAATTAAATTGAATTATATTCTCTTTAGGAAAGATAATACTGTTTATATTGTATTAATCAATAAAGACATTTAAATTTAATTGGAGAAAGTAATGTACTGCCCCTTAAGAATTATACATAAGTTTTTCCCCTATTATGATTAGCCTATCATATTATTTATTCATTTACTACATCTGAATTGGGTGGGTTTGTATTCACTATGTTGGGAAGATGTTCCGAGTTTTTTCGTGAGACCTTGGTATGACTTGTCTTGATTATGCAAACCCAAAAACTTATATAAGTTTGGGTTCAAGTATGTTATATTAAATTCTTGTGGTTATTACTATAATTAATCACTTACACTCATCTATACAAATATTTCCACACCACTCCTTTCTCCCATTTGTTGACAAATTGTTAACTATAGTTGAAATGACCTCTGCAGACATCTCATTGCGTGGGAAACTGGTCATATATGACAATGTAAAGCATAAAATTGGATGGCAACCATCAGACTGCATCAGGTCACAAAAATTTAAATCTTTTCGGCCCGTTTGGGGGGAAGGGACATTGTAGCTAGTATGGGACGAAGTAGACCAGCTTCCTTTGTACATGCCGGCTTTAAGCTTTTGCTGCTCTTTTGTATATATTCTATGAAGTAGTGTATGTGAACTATGCACATTTCTTAACACTCGTCTATGATATATGTGTGAATGTAAATAAATAAAAATTTTCTGCACCATGAAACATATTCTGTATGTATTTTGTTAATGTTGATGTAATATATTGTTCTTTAGGATATCATGACATTCGATCCACAGCCATTCCACATTGCAACAAGAATCTGGTAAATATTTAGAAGTAATTTTGTGCTTGCTAATTACAAATAAAAAGAATTATATACATATTTATTAATTAATTAATAAGTTTTATGTTTGTGTCGAGGTGAGGGTGTTCGATTATATATCGGTTGAGATGAATACGGCCAATTTGTAATAATCGTTTGAATACTTTTAGATCAATAAGGAGTCACTTGGTCTATTTGGCTAATTTGCATATTTGTATTTTATTAATTACTCAATTCGTCATTTAAAAATTTAAAAATTATATTGGATAAACATATTTATGATTGTTAAGCAAGTAATGACATGAATAATTAATTGGAGTAATCTGTAATGACTATTGGTTAGGAAAATGAATATGAATTTGAGCTACTTGTAATCCGTGTTTAAGTAGGTCGATCAACCTGTTTTGAGAGCAATATATATGTCTATTTTTTACTGACCCGCTTATTTCATGTTGTGTTTGTGGGTTGTATCAAACATTGCCACCCTTCCACCTGTCGATCCTACGCACCCTACACACCAAATTGTCTCTTGGTCTCATGCTGAACATGCATCAGACAGGATAATCATATACTCCAATTGATTATGGTTTGGTTGTTGTTGCCCTTGTTCCTCAACGCAACCTAATTCCAAGCGCCTCACTCGTTTCACACGCCCCACACGGCAAATTGCCTCCTGGTCTAATGTGCTACATGCACCCTCCAATCATGATGATAGTATAGTAAGTAGTCACCAATGTTATCAATTAGTTATTATTTGGCTTGTCCAATTGTCGTTGCTACCATCAACGACATCGCTTAAAGGAGAGAGAGAGAGAGAGAGAGAGAGAGAGTTTTGCTTGGTTGAAGTTTAGCTGGATTTTTATTTATTGATATATTTAGTTTTGATTGCACATTAACATTTTGCAGGGGATATGCTCTTGTCCCATTGGTTGCTTTGCTTCTTGGATGGTCTATATACATTGACACTACATTGGGAGATTATTTACATGATATTTCAGTTTCATAGCCCATGAAGAATTGTCAATTCGGTCAAGGAAGAAGGTAGGGATATGCTCTTTTTTTTTTTTTTTTTTTTTTTTTTTTCTTTACTCCCTATACTGAAAGAAAAATGTTAGGGAGATAACATCTTTGGGAGACTCCAATTGAATGTTAATATAATATACAGGGACATGGACAACACTTAACCCAAAAACTTAAGCTTATGAGTTTGAGCCAAACTATGCTATATAAACCAATCACTCTTTCATTATTATTTAATGTGGTACTTCACTTACATGTATATACCTAACCATCTCCTCCTCATGAGTGAATCGCTGCCTCCTTGAGGGTCAAGAACAAGTCCTATTAGCTCTCCCTTATCTATGGGCTTTTCCTTCACCAATGTGTCATCTATCGGCGTCTCATACGCCACCATTAGGAATCATATGTTAATCTTGCATGCTCATACATGGAAACCAGCCCGCATTTTCATATCAATGGGAGCCTATTGTGATCCTAGTATTCCACATAGATTAACTGTAAGTTTAAAGCCTTAAACATGTGTATATAAGCTCTTGGACACCCTCCCCTTGCAAGCTAGTTTTCAAGGGTGAGTTCTATCCATGGATTTGTAATATTTGGTATTAAAGCCGACCATCCGAGTAATCGGACTTAGCTCATTGAGTATAAGATCAAATGAGTTGTGGTTTTGTAGTAAGATCTTAGAGGGGGCAACCTAGAGGCTAGATTAAAATAACTGATAGATGAGTGGAGTTGCCAAAAAGAGAAAGGGCTACCATCGGGTCAATGGTGATAGAGTGAGCTGTTGTAGATGTCGACTGCAGAGTATGGTGGTATGTTATGATCCTAGTGTCCCACATGGATTAAGTGTAAGTTTAAACATGTGTATATAAGCTATTGGACACCCTCCCCTTACAAGTCGGTTTTCAAGGGTGGTTCTATTTATGAGTTTATAACAGAGTCTCACACCCCAATCTTTTTGATCTAGCACCACTGACAATACTCATTTGGTGGGTCTTTTTCAGGATCATTTGTGTAGACCCTTTTGGCTTGCCTTGTAACCACCCTATCCGACAAGGCAACCTTGAACACCTTGCCATCTTGTAGCTCACACACCACTATGGGCTCTACTACCACTTATTTGGGAGATAACATCTTGTGGAGACTCCAATTGAATAGTTAATATAACATATAGGAATACCACTTAACTCAAAAACTTAAAATTATGAGTTTGGCCTCAACTGTGTTGTATTAACCATGGTTTTAAAAACCGGACCAGGGGCAAAACTGTTTTTGCCTTCGATTCTTAGTTTAACTTGGTTTTTGACTGGATTTGGTCAAACCGGATTGGTGCTTGGTTCTCGGTTGAACTGGTCAGCCGTCCAGTTCGGTCTGGTTTTTAAAACCATGATATTAACCATTCACACTTTTCATTATCATTCAATGTGAAACTTCACTTACACGTTTATATCAAACAAAAAAATAGAGTCACATTTATTAAACTACCTTATTTTAGAAAAGATCATGTTCTTGATTTCGTTCACATTGATGTTTGCACAATGAAAACTAAATCTCTTGCTAGTGCGCTTTATTATGTGACTTTTATTGATGATGAGTGATGACTCCATAAAAGTATAGCATTTTCTTCGAAAACTATATATCCGGTGTTAAATGTGTTCAAAGCTTTTCACGTGCAAGTTGAAAGGGAAACTGTACGGTAGTTAAAATATGGTAGTGCAAATAATGGTGGAGAATACAGAGGACCATTTGAAGAGTACTATATAGAACTCAAGGCAGTAGGTTTGAGAAAACTGTTCCAAGAGACCCTATAAGTTACTTGTGAAAGAATCAGATGTACGATCTCTCATGTACAATTGCCTTAATTTTTTTGTGGTAAGATATTGAAGACCGTTGCTGATTTGATCAATCTCTTGTTGCCAGTTCCTTAGGATGGTAATATTCCTTAAAGAGTTGGGTTAGGGAAAGATGTTTGTTTTGAGCACTTGAGAGTGTTTGATTGTAGAGCCTTTGTTCATATTCCAAAAAATTAGATGTCTAAGTTTGATAGAAAATTAGAATAGTAAGGGGGTGTTTGGTAGAGTAGTTTGAGATGGGATTTTTGTAGTTTGAGATGAGATTTTTGTAGTTTTTTGAAATACGTGTGGGTGAAAAAGTGTGTGAAAAAGTGTGTAATATTGTTTAAAATGTAAAAATGTGAGTTTAAAATTAGAGACCAAACAGGCCCTAAATCTTCCTAGGTCATGCACATGAAGAGTTTGGGTACAAATTAAGGGATCCAGTTGATAAGAAAATCGTTTAGACTTTAGAGGCAAAGTTGTTGGATTTTTTTTAGTAATATTAGGAATATTACAAATTTTACTATGTAAGTAATATAAATTGATATGTTACCAATCACAATATATAAGTAATTGAAATTCAAATTTATTATTTTGTTGAAGTGCCACCAATTACATTCATTGCCACATTGTTTTGTAATTTTTTTGGTAGTAGCTTTCACATTTTCGAAAAAGAAGAAGAATTAATAGAAATCCAACCCAATCACAATTAGTCATATTAAAATGTAAGAATACTGGATTTAAAAAAAAAAAAAATTTATAATATAGAACAAGAAATAAATATTATTTAACTGATAATGAAATATAAAAGACCAATATTATTTAACTTATTGAAATTATATTGAAATATAAAAAGCCAATTAATAGCCAAAGTGATGTGATATAACGTGGCACCACCTTCAAATCTTCAAATAAATCATCCTCAACCCCTTCTAGAAAAACAAAGACTAAAACCCCATTAAAACACACCAAATAGGAGTAAGTTACAAAATAAGATATTAGTTCTCTAATCATTTTAATCAAGTAGGCGATAAGTTGGTATGGCGAGCAAGGGATTGGCTCTTGGCATTGTTAAATAACCCATCGTTCTCCTCCATGTCCAAGTCATTAGGCGACATGCCATTAGGTAGCTCCCAGTGAAAGCAATGCATTAACTGGGCTACAATATATTTGGCATTTGTAATGCCTAATAGCATTCCAGGACACCCTCTTCCACCAGACCCAAGTGAGAGAAGCTGGAAGTCACGTCTCTTGATATCTATATTATTATTTATGAACCTTTCAGGGTAAAATTCTTCCATATTATTGGACCACACATTAGGATCTCGTCCAATAGCCCAAGAATTTATTAAAATGACTGTTCCCTTAGGTATGTAATATCCATTAATCCCAATGTCCTTCATGGATTGATGTGGGATTAGAAATTCCGCAATAGGATGTAGTCTAAAACTCTCTCTTATCACCATATCCAAGTATGGTAACTTTTCCAAATCTGTTTCCTCCACCATTCTATTCTTTCCAACAACACTACTTAGCTCTTCTTGTTGATGTTTCATTACTCGTGGATGCCTTAAGAGCTCAGAGAGGCTCCACTCAATTGCAGCACTTGAAGTGTCTGATGCGCCCGCAAACATGTCCAACATGATAGCCTTTATACTCTCTCGGTCAATTGTGTAAATTTGCTCATCATGGGGATTCATGGGTTGGTTCATCAAGGAAAGTAATGTGTCCACAAAGTCCCTATGGTGACCTTGTTGCCCAATGTCAACTCGTTCATGACTTCATGTTCTCGGATAATTGCGTCGAAGACTTTGTCGAGAGCCTCAGGAGCATTCTTCAGGCGCCGTTCCAATCCCTGAGGACAATAAATGGTTAATCAATTGTAAAGTCACATTTCCATTACTTAATCGATTGATAAATGCATTTGGAAATAAATATCAGTTTTTTTTATTCAGTAATTTGTCAATTCGAGTATTAT
>JARYZH020001977.1:0-20118 GCA_030021035.2 Notholithocarpus densiflorus | reverse complement strand
TATAGTCATTATTAGCTTTAGTATCCTTAGGATTACACTATGGCTTTAGACACCTTCAGTGTGCCAGAACCACTGTTGAGTTTCAACTTTCTCTTGGTTAACAGGTTCATATGGTTATAAGAAAAAGAGTTGAAATATTGAACTAATGAATTGAGGAGGGTATACTATCCAGAACATTTAGTTTTTTTTTTTTTTTTTTTTTTCTTCTCCTGCTTATGTTTTGGATGATTTATTTACAATTTCATATTTGATATGCAGAAATATTTTGAATCACAAAGCAAACTTTGAAAGGGTGCCACCAGGAAACTGGGGACGATTAGTAAAATTTGCTCACCTAAAGTTTGGAGGGAAGGAACCTGTCCATCAGGTATATTTTTAATTATTCATCCTATTCTTCTTAGAAACTCTTATGCTATTTTCTTCTGATGGGAAGCATTTTAGTTGATCTCATATGCAAGATTAATTGAGACATAGTAAAAACCTGTCCATCAGAGTTGGTGCTTATTCAATCCTTTAGGGCTGTGTAATTGTGCAACAAGTAAGCTATTGAAGCACAGTGAAATCAAGTTTTCATAGCTTAAAATCGTAGCTTGGTTCATAAGGCGTACAAGAACAAGAGTTGAAATTATAGATGTAATGAACAATGGAGTACATACAGGACAGAATCAAGGTTATAGTGTCTTTTAGGCTCCATCCATAGGTGTCTCCTTTTCTGTCATCCATAGAGTTCTGAAATTTAAGATTCCTTCCTGGTTTTTGTTGCTTTAAAGATTCATTGGCCTTCTCCAATGAATTTGGGTTTCATAATGGTGATTATAGTTTTAGAAGAAAAGTATGTGAGTTGGTCTTCAACAACATCTGCCATTGTACTTTTGTAAGAATCAGAAGTGTTAAGGATTTTAAATTTGAGATTTGGCTTAAGGAATAGCTGGTTGTGGCAAAATTTCTGTAGAGCACAGAATATATATATATATATATATTAGTGAGTCTATTTGGCACCTTGCGGTTGCCTTTTGCCTTTGAAGTCACCTTGGGTTAGGTGTTGTGCCTTAAATCAACAGACCTTTTCTAGTAATTTTAAGGTACCAGGCATCATGCATCTTAGTGCATTGATAATTAGGTATATGGTTAAAAACTCTGCAGAATGATGCAAACAAGATAGTGAGGAATAAAGGGAAAAAAAGGTGAAGAGAAGAGATAAGATTGCTTCAGAATCAAAAGAAGGCCTTTTTGATGTTTCAACAGGATAATAATTACAAGAATCTTTTTGTCAATTAAGGAGAACCACATAAATTTCTTAATTATCCATATCTTGCTTCCATAAATGGCCATACCATCTGATATAGATTTGAATATGTAGAAAAAGTTTGAAGCACAGAGCAAACATTTGAAAGGGTGCCAGCTGGAAACAAGGAATAGCTGCTAAAAATTGCTCACACCCTGGGGGTTGGTGGGGATGAACTGATGAACCTGTCCATCGTGTATGTGCTTAATTATTTATCCTATTCTTCTAAGAAACTCTTGGGCTATTTTCATCCGATGAGTGACATTTTACTTGATCTCATATGCAAAACCAATTGAGGCATAGGAAAAACCCAGTGTTCTATTTGTTTAATGTCTCATTTGTAGTAGTTGTAGTGCATCTTCCATTGTTATCACTATTCACAAGCCAAAATTAATTGTAGACTAATGTTATTGAAAGAGAGGTTGTGTTTGATATGGAAGAAGAGTACATATATTAAACTTGTATGTTGGGTTTACGGTCCTTCACTATTATGATCCTAGTGTCCCGCATGGATTAAGGGTGAGTTCTACTCATGGGTTTGCATCAATCACTTTTGAACATGTACTTATGCATTGGAATGTTGTGGCTCTGTAGACTCCTATCTGATGGTGAGCATTGTGTGGTATGTTTGGTTCATCTGATCTGTATTCTTTTAGGTTTATTTATAAACTATTGATCTCTCTCTCTCTCTCTCTGTGCATGGAGGTGACCGCCAAGTTTATGTAAAGTAATTATTATTGTTTGTTCTTAATTTTAAGACCAGTTTTTCTTCTCATACTCTTATGTCCTCCAGTTTGTGATTAGATTGAAGTCTTTGGTTAATGATCTTAACTCTAATGTAGTCATCTCCTATATATTACTGTAGGAAATTTTAGCTTTACAAGATAACTTGCACTGAAATATGCCGGAGCTGTTATGGATTGTGTTAAAAAAAATATCCAAAGAAATATAACATCACCAGTGAACATTCTGTCCTTTATGAAGCTGCATAAACACGGGTGGATGCTATAATTGGTTGGGAGTTCCTTGCTATGAGTTCAAGTGCAAGATATGCACATTATGTTACGAACATGTAAGCATGAACTTCATTTATTTATTTAATTGATGATCATGCAATGCATTCATTTCTTTCTTCTTGGTTGGCTTGATAATTAAGAGGAGTGATATATATTAGAGACCTCTCCATCTTGTTCCCCAGCGGGAGAAAGTACCACTTCATTTGAGCTACAAAAATGCAGTCATTGCATGATATAGATAAAGACACATGCATAAATAGGAAAAATTTTCATGTTTCCATTTAAATTCATAGTTAGGTATGAGTACATTTTCTACTTCTTGTAATTTATCATTTTCTTTGTTTGTAAATTCCTGAATAGCATTTATTAATATTATATTTATTACAAATTGTGTAGAGAGAGATTGCATGGAGGTTTGAGATGAGAGTGAAGTTCATGTGCTGTGGTTCCAAGAGCCTTCTCAAATGGGTTTTGCAATATCATTCAGTTCTGCTTGAAGACAATTTGATGATTTAATTGGTTTCAAAAATGCTATGGAAGAAGAGGGTCATGATGCTGATGATGAGGCAAGCTTGCGGTGCATGGAAGGAAGGGTGTATTGAATTATATTCTTGAAAGTTGAAACCAGTTGCGTTGATGTTAACAAGGCTTGTGGTTTGGATGGACCATGACACTTCATTGTGTTGCTGTTGGGGGGTTTGCTATTTCAGCTGAGGTTATTAAGCTCTTGTTTGGTGCTTCTGTATTTCATCTTGTTTTGTTGCATGCTGATGACTATGTACTCCATGTTCATGTTATTCTTGTTGTTTCTCGCATTATAGTAATCATATGAAAGGAATATAACATGTATATATCTGGAGGGATGTTGTTTTCATTAATAATGCATTTTGGGTATGAATAGAAACATGAGTGCGATAAATGGGAACCTCCATTTCATTTCAGTTAATGTTGTGCTGAAAAAAAGGGTACTCTTTCAATATTATGCCAAATGCAACTTCAATAAGAGAAACTTTTTAGCTTGAAAGATTTTTTCTAAGCATCATACCAAATGTTAAGATTTAAAAAGTAATTTCTATAGAAGTTAAAAACAAAACAATAGAGAATCCAAATGAGCTAAATGGATTAGAATTGGATATTCTCTCAAATCCTGGTTATCTAGTATCTTCCAAAATGTGGTGTATAAAAAATGCTATCTATTCTTATGTTAATCCAATGGCACTAATGCTAGCATGTCATTTTCTTTTCTTTTGTTTATAGAGTAAATTATTATTTTGGTCCTAATGTTTATACTATGCCAAATTGGTCTCCAACATTTTAAATTTGTTAGTTTAGTTCTTAATCTTTTGGTGTTATATCAAAATAATCCTCATATATATGAAAATGCATTATATATTTTAGAAATATAGGTTTAAAAAAAGTGTAAACTAATACCATATATAATTTGAATATCTTTTAAAATAAATAAGAATAAAAATTTGAACGGTATAACTGTGATTATTTTTAATTGTATCCGTGCATATGCACCAGGCTACAAACTAGTCGTTAAATAATGGAGGAAAAATGCTAAAATGGCAATTGGCCAAAAAAAATTATGCCACCTTCCGCTACATAGACTGCCACATGACCAAAACTAAACAAACAAGAAAACGAAATAAAATAAAATTGGAGAATGTGTTTTAGTTTCTTCTCAATCATCGTCTACTTGAATCATTCCACAGCTAGTTCTATGCACATTAGGATTTTGCTGAGTCGCAAATTTACGGCTCCGGCTCTCTTGGCTTTTTCGCTATTTCACTCTTGTATCTTCTAAACGTATATTGATTCTGTTTATGTTAAGGCTGTAATTATATATATATATATATATATATTTTTTTTTTTTACTTCAGCTGAGTATCAATGTTGTTTGATTGGTTTGGTTTATTTAGGGTTGTTCTTTCTCTGCAATATGGTAATTGTGTTTCAGTTGTTGAACTATAAAACCACACTTGCTTTAAGACCGTCCAAGATTTTGTTAATCTTTGTTAGAGGAAAAAAAAATGGCAAAAAAAGAAAAGAAAAGAAAAATGACAATGTGGATATCTTTCATTGAGCTCAAATATCGGTTTTGTTAATCATTAGTCTACTTAACCAAACACGGACACTCCAATATTATTATTATTATTATTATTATTATTTTTTTCACCATGTGGCAGTCTATATATGCAGTGGCCAAAGTGCAATAGAAATAATAATAATAATTTTTTTTTAATTTTTATTTTGACCATTAGCCATTTTAATATCTTTTATCTGCTATTTAGCGACAATTACTATTTTGATATAATAATATCCAAAGATAAGAGACTAAGGGTATGTTTGGTAACTGTTTTTTCCCCCTATTTTCTGTTTTCAAAAACAATTTTCTATTTTTAAGACTAAAAAACTTGTTTGACAACCCAAAATGGACAGAAAACAAAAACTGTTCTCAAAACTCAATTTGTGAAGGAAACTGAAAACATGCAAAAGACTGTTTTCAGTTTCTAATTTTCAAAAGTCAATGAAAATATGCATTTAATTTAATGAATTTGTCTCATTTAATAAGTTAGCATTAAAGTTCAAATCTTAGTAACAACATATTTTAGTATTTTCTATTTTTTTCTTCAAAAAAATATTTTTTTAATTTCAACTAACCAAACATGTTTTTGATTTCAAAAATACAAGAAAATTGTTTTTTCTTTATATTCCCAAAAATAAGTTTTTGAAAATAGAAAACAAAAACTGTTACCAAACATAACCTAAGTTTTTTTTTGAGAAACAAATACACACACACAAGGGAGAGAGAAATGGGTTCTAACACAAAGGTAGATAAGAGACTAAGTTGATACACTTGGAACGTTTAAAAACCAAATTTACATATAATGTAAAGTTAGGAAATAAAATGGTAAGTTGTCCTTGTTTATAGAATGAAATCATTCTGTTTTATTAAGTAAATACTTTTTACAAATTCCTCAAAAAAACTCAGAATGGGTCACGTACAAGTAAAAAATTTTTAATCTTGCCAATGAGATTTGGCATGTGATAGGGATAAAATCTCTAAGTAGACGGACACAAATAACGGGGGTAGACATTAGTGACGGAGTCGCCAAAAGAGACAGCCTAAGCACTTTACCAACGAAAGAACTAGTAAACGGGCTCATAACATGGACGGAGAGGATGGGCGACGGTTGGATTCCTCAAAGGTAGACGGACCCAAGGGAGACGGTTTGCTGAAGCCACGTGGCACCTATGTGGCATCTACGTGGCACCTTTGTGGCATGAGTGGTCTCCAAGAATCTTAGTATCGAAATGTCTTGCGTTCTGCGCCCAACCACAATCAGAGAAATCCCTACAAAGAAAGGATCCCATAAAATACGGGTATTAATGAGAATCTTCTCTACAAGGAAACACCTTCTCCACCAAGAAACAAAGGTCAAGTACTACACTACTATAAAAACCCCAAAGCCCTCTTAAATCAAGGTACGCGTAATTCCTTAGCTCTGGCACTCTAAAGTTGTAGAAATTTTCTCTAACTTAACATTCAGAGGGTATTTGGCTGGTACCACACCGGTACTCTCTGTAAGGTCTTTTGTGTTTTCGTTTCACAGGTTCTGTCAAGAGCACGTGAGGACTGTGCGGCTCACTGACGATTTTTGGCATCATCAGTTGGCGCCGTCTGTGGGAAATGCGATAGCAACCATATTACCGCTACCCAGACAAAGAGTTGTATGGTACTCACACGCTCAATGGCAACCAACAACAATCAAGAAGGTGAACCATGCACTGCTCCCCTAGAAAGACAGGTACAGATTCTAGCCACAGTTGTTGAACGCCTTACTAAGCAAAATCATGACCTGGAAGAACAGTTGTGCCAAAGGAATGCTAGGCCCAATAATCAGGGAGAGGAGAAAGAGGGCACCAGCCCCCAGCACATTGTCGAAAGGCAGGATTGAAAAGGACCAGAAAGTAGCAATGCCCTGAGCAGACAAGAGTGACAGGACACTAGCCGTCCATCTGTCGCAGACACAGTGCCACCTTACATGGTTGCAGAGATGCAGATGATGAAGGAGAGGATGGACTTCATGATGAACGCCGTCAAGGAACGGGTGTCAAACGACCTTGATGAGCTGGTCCACCGGACGGATTCGCCCTTCATAGCACCCGTCACTTCGTTCCCCCTTCCATCAAAGTTTTGTATGCCGCAGATAGAAGCCTATGACGGGTCTAAGGATCCCTTGAATCACTTGGAGTCATTCAAAACCCTCATGCACTTACAAGGTGTTCCGAACGAGATCATATGCTGAGCTTTCCCAACTACATTGAAAGGTCTCGCCAGGGTATGGTTCAGCAGATTGACACCTAACTCCATCAGTACCTTCAAAGAGCTAAGTGCGCAGTTTGCATAGCACTTTATAGGGGGGCATAGGTACAAGAAATCCACTGTGTGCCTGATGAGCATCAAGTAGCGGGAGGATGAGACACTGAGGTCCTACATAGCATGCTTCAACAAAGAAGCCCTTTCGATAGATGAAGCCGATGACAAGATACTTGTTACTACTTTTACTAATGGCTTGCGGAAGGGGAAGTTTTTGTTCTCCTTATACAAAAACCACCCAAAAACCATGTCAGACGTACTTTACCAGGCCACTAAGTACATGAACACAGACAACACATTACTAGCCCGAGAGGAAAAACCCAGGGAGAAGAATAGGCAGGAAGATGCGTAGCAGGAAAGATGGTGGAAGACGATTAGAACCGGAGATTGATGGGAGGATAGGCGCTCCAAACTGCCCACTGCAAGGTTTAGTAATTTCACCCCACTGACTACCCCAATCGATCAGGTCCTGATGCAGATTAAGGACGATACCACCTTTGACGTGGCCTGGTAAGTTAAAGGGAGATACCAACAAGAGGTCCAAAGACAAGTACTGCTATTTTCATCGTGACCATGGTCACGACACGTCTGAATGCTACGACTTGAAGCAACAGATCGAGGCCCTCATCAGACAGGGAAAGCTACAACAATTCGTCAGTAGAGAAATAACAGATAACAACCTGCCGCAAGAATATGCTGGTAGGAGGAATGATGAGCGCCCCAAGCCGCCCTTAGGGGACATAAGGATGATAGTAGGGGGCACCACAGCATCCGGCTCGACGAAGAAGGCACGAAAAACCTACCTTAGGATGGTTCAGAACGTCCAGCTGATGAGGTTCATCCCAAAGATGGCACAGATGGACAACCCCATAGTTGGGTTTTCAGAAGAAGATGTCTGACGTCTCCACCACCCCCATGATGATGCGCTCGTTGTTACCATACGGGTGGGAGATTACAACACCCATCGGGTCCTAGTCGATAATGGGAGCTTAGATGATATCCTGTATTACCTGGCATTCCAGCAAATGAAAATCGAGAAAGAATGACTCGTATCGACCAATGCACCACTGGTTGGGTTAGGAGGCACGAAAGTATATCCAATCGAGGCAGTTACACTACTTGTAACGGTCGGAGATTACCCTCAACGGATCACCAAGGATGTGACTTTCCTTGTTGTCCACTATTCATCTGCTTACAATGCCATATTGGGCCGACCTACACGTAATTCGTGGAAGGCCGTGACTTCGACCTATCACCTGATGATCAAGTTCCCCACTGAATACGGGGTAGGAGAGGTACGTGGAGACTAAGTGGTAGCACGCAAATGCTACATAGCGATGTTGGAGATGGACGACTATTTACAGACTCTAAGTATAGAAGAGCAATGGACGGTTGCCGAGCCCGTTGAGGAGTTGGAGGAGATACTTCTTGATGACTCTAGACCTGAGCGGACAACTAGGATCGGCACCTTCGCCAGTCCACCCGTTCGTCAAGCGCTCATGATCTTTATAAGGGAGAACCAATATGTCTTTGCCTGGAACCACAAAGACATGCTCAGGATTGACCCCTCAGTTATGGTTCACAGGTTAAACGTATCACCCTCTTTTCCCCCTATCAGGTAGAAGAAGAGAGTGTTTGCCTAAGAGCGAGACAGAGCTATAGCGGAAGAAGTCCACAAGTTGCAAGATGCAAAATTCATAAAGGAAGTGTACTATCCCGACTGACTAGCCAACGTAGTGATGGTCAAGAAGGCCAGCGAAAAGTGGAGGATGTGTGTAGATTTCACGGACTTAAACAAGGCTTGCCCCAAAGATAGCTACCCACTCCCACGGATCGACGTCCTGGTAGACTCAACAGCGAGGCACCAGTTATTGAGCTTTATGGATGCTTTTTCTGGTTACAACCAAATCAAGCTGGACAAGGCTGATTAGGAGAAAACTTCATTCGTCACCAGCCAAGGCCTTTTCTGTTACAAAGTGATGCCGTTTGGTCTCAAGAACGCGGGAGCAACGTATCAAAGGCTCATGAACAAGATGTTTGCACATCAGATTGGGAGGAATGTCCAAGTCTACATGGATGACATGCTAGTGAAAATTCGACGGGAGGATCATCATTTAGAAGACCTCAAGGAGACCTTTAATACCCTCCGTTCTTATAACATGAAGCTCAATTCAAGCAAATGCGCATTTGGGGTGACGGCTGGAAAATTCCTAGGGTTCATGGTGTCTCAAAGAGGCATTGAAGTCAACCCAGACAATATCCGGGCCATAATGGAGATGGCACCACCTAGGAATGTAAAAGAAGTGCAAAGCCTCAATGGCAAAGTAACAGCGCTGAATAGATTCGTATCAAGGGCAAAGGACAAATGCTTGCCTTTCTTCCACACGTTGAAGAAGTCCTTCAAGTGGACGGTCGAATGTCAACAAGCGTTCGAGGACTTAAAAGCATACCTCTCTTCCCCATCGTTGCTAAGTCTTTCCAAACTTGTAGAGGAGCTGTTTCTCTACCTGGCTGTCTCCCTAGCTGCGGTCAATTCAGCCTTAGTCAAAGAAGAGGAAAAGGTGCAGAAGCCTGTGTACTACACTAGCTGAGCGCTTTGAGGCGTAAAGGAAAGGTACCCCCTCGATGGAGAAGCTAGCCTTCGCCCTAGTTATCGCAGCTCACAAAATCAAACCTTATTTCCAAGCCCATACGATGGTCGTCCTGACAGACAAGCCCCTACGGAGAGCAATGAGTAATCCGGAAGCCGTCGGACAGATGGCGCTATGGGCGATCTAGTTGAGCGAATTCGACATACAATATCGCCCGCGCACTGCGATGAAGGGACAGGTAGTTGCTGACTTCATCGTAGAATCCACCAATATGGAAGGCCAGGGGGGGCAGAAAAGCATCCTTAGTGGAGTATCCATACAGATAGATCATCCAACAGGTAAGTTGGCGAGGCAAGAATAGTGATCCACTTTCTAGAAGGGGACGAAATCGAGTGCATGGTTCGTCTCGACTTCCCTACGACCAACAATGAGGCTGAGTATGAGGCCAAAGTGGCAGGATTGGATCTCACCAAAGCAGCAGGGGCCATAAGTATGATTGTTTATTGCGACTCTCAAGTGATCACGAGTCAAGTGAACGGTGACTACGAATGCAAAGGTGAATGGATGAAAAAGTACCTAGAGCAAATAAAGAAGCGGGTAGGCAACGACCTTCAGGCCAAGTTTGTTCAAATCCCTAGGAAAGAGAACGAGAAAGTAGACCGTCTTGCCAAGGCCGCATCAGCAGAACACATGCTCATCTCCAGTAAGGTACTTTCTTTTGTTCAGCTTTCGCCCCTGATAGATGGCGTGGGTGTGCAGGAAATAGGCTTGGAAGGCAACTGGACCACACCAATAGTTTCGTATTTGAGAGACGGCACACTACCTAATGGTAAAGAGGCCGCAAGGAAGTTGAAGGTCTAGGCGGCACAGTTCGTCCTAATAAAAGACATCCTGTATAAGAGAGGATTCTCCCGACCGTATCTAAGATGCCTAACCACCAAGGAAGCAGATTATGTCATGAGGGAAGTTCATGAAGGATTCTGCGGGAACCATTCGGGATGACGATCGTTAGTGCACAAGTTGATTCGAGCAGGATACAATTGGCCTACCATGCAGAAGGATGCCCAAGCTTATGTCAAAACTTGTGACAAGTGTCAAAGGTTCAGCAACATCATTAGACAGCCAACGGAAGAGCTTACTCCGATGACGGCCCCGTGGCCTTTTGCTCAATGGGGGTTGGACATCATGGGCCCATTCCCAACTGCAGTAAGACAGCTAAAGTTCCTAGTGGTTGGTATAGATTACTTTACCAAATGGGTGGAAGCTGAAGCACTGGCCACTATCACGGAGAAAAACGTACGAAGCTTCGTCTGGAGAAACATTATCTGTAGGTACGGAATCCCTAGAGTCTGGTCTCGGACAATGGAAAGCAGTTCGACAACGAGTCATTCAGAGATTTTTGCTCACAATTGGGAATCAAGAATCATTACTTCTCGCCCGCCCACCCTCAGGCCAACAGGCAAGTTGAGGTCACGAACCGATCCTTACTCAAAATCATCAAAACTCATCTCGAGGGGGCAAAGGGTATATGGCCAGACGAGCTGCCAAGTGTACTGTGGGTATACAGGACGACGGCCAGAACACCTACAGGAGAAACACCATTCCGACTAGCATACGGGAGCGAGGTTGTTATCCTTGTCGAGATCGGACTCACAAGCTTCAGAGTGGAGAATCATGACGAGAATAAGAACGATGAGGCGATGCGCCTACAGCTGGACCTAGTGGACAAGGTCAGAGCAACAACCAAACAAAGGTTAGCACGATGCCAGGACCTCATGGCCAATCACTACAATTCCAGAGTCAGACACAAGGACTTTCAAGTTGGAGATCTTGTCCTGAGGAAGGTGATGGGCGCCACAAGAGATCCCTCCCAAGGAAAGCTAGGACCCAATTGGGAAGGACCCTACAAGATCACTTTGTGGCAGATGAAAGACACCTATCACCTGGAAACACTCGACGGAACAAAGTTGCATCATCCATGGAATACTGAGCACTTAAAGAAATATTACCAGTAGATGATGGCATACAGACCACCACTCCTCATTTCTAGTTTATTTCTTTCTAGTTATTTTTATTATCTACAGCACTTTTATCCCAAAGGGCAGCTTTTTATTTTTTCAGAACAATTTTTGGCTTATGCACTTGTTTATCATAATAAGAGGAGTTATTCAGATATATCATGCGCATATATACATTTCTACAAAACCGCATCTACGACTAAGTCCTTAAGTGGACGGATACAAGGGATACAAGGAAATCCCAGGGGATACCGTGAAATTTTTACAAGTCCTTGAGTGGACGGGTACATCCCAATGGATAACTTGAAATTTATACAAAGTCTTTGAGTGGACGGATACAGGGAAATCCCAAGGGATAACTTGAAATTTATAAATCCTTAAGTGGACGGATTTATAAGTCCTTAAGTGGACGGATTCAAAAATCCCAAGGGATAACTTGAAATTTATAAGTCCTTAAGTGGACAGATTCAAAAATCCCAAGGGGTAACTTGGAATTTACGAGTCCTTTAGTGGACGGATACAGGGAAACCCCAAGGGATGACTTGAAGTTCATACAAGTCCTTAAATGGACGGATTCAAAGAAACCTCAAGTGAACGGATTACATAAGCCAGAGTTATTTATTAAAACACTGAGTTGGACGGACTATAGTCATCCTGAAAATCTACTAAGTCACGCATATAAAGTAGATGGATCATTCTTGGGTTAAAAACTAAACAAATGGCCTAAAATCTACAAAGTCGACAGGTATAAGATCCAAAATCTTTTAGATAGAACGGAAGCAAATAAACTTATAAATAAAAACCCAAAAATTCGTGGGCAATGTTAAGATTACATAACCATTGTTCTCAAAAGGATTTCCACAATGAAATAAAAACAAAAACAAAACACCATAGTAAATTTTACAAACACACACACACACACACACACACTAAGGCTGGTCAACGGGGGGTGCTTCGTCCACAACTTTTTCTAGCTCTTCCTCCTCCCCAACAGGACGGTTCTCATCCCCAACAGACTTGGCCTGCTCATCTTCTGGAGCCGCCTCTCCATCACCCTGAATGTTAGGCCTAGGGTCGGCCTCGAAGATCTCATAAGTGTCTTCTTGGTCAACGGTCCTAGCTGAAGTCTAGGCTATGCGACACGTCCAGGTCGGGGTAGAGAGCTTTGACCTGACGGAGGCGCTCCTAAAAGCCGTCAGAGTAGCAGTTGCTGAGCTCGGTGAGGAAGCCGTTGGAGTCACGAAACTCTGCCCTCCCGTCTTCCTTAGCACGACGGACTTGCTCCCTTAAGGTGGAGATCTCCCCCTCCTTGTCTTGGAGCATGTTGGGACAAGTGCTCTGATACCACTTGTTGGGAATTTAGACCCCGGTTGATAGAATTAACAAGTTTTAAATCCAAGTTGTTAATTAGATTTATTATGAATAATACTTGTTAAAACAAACAAACATCAATATCATATCAATAATGAATGCGGCGGAAAAGTAAATAAGAAAAGATATGATGACCCAGGAAAACCAATGAAACCAACCAGTTTCACAGTAAAAAACCTGGGGGGAAACCTTCCCGAAAAGCAATCCACTATAATGAAAAGAAGTTTCAGATCTAGTATAAAACTTTTGTCCCTAGACTCTACAATCCCCGTAGATGAACTCACAGCAGAAACCTTCTACTACTTCAGAACCTCTAAACTCTTCAATATATGAACGCCACCCTTTGATGATGCACGAACCCCAGTACGTGACTAACCAATTGCGTGGATCCCAATACGCGACTTAAGCACCAACTTGAAGAAGATGTTGGCTGCAAAGTTCTTCACTTCATCAACAATGAAGATCAAGAAGCACTTGGTTACAAAACCCTAAGGCGCAAAGACGCAGTAGCTTCTTTTAGAAAGAATAAGGCATCGGTCACCTTTGGCATATGTTCTCCTTGTATTTTCTTATGTGACGGCCTCTAAAATAAGCCTTATATATATCTAGGGTTGTGAGAAAAGAAACCCTACACAAATACATAAGTATGGGCTGAAAATCATATCTGAAAATCTGAATTCCGTAAAGCTTGATCTATCGAGGAGGTGTCGAGAAGGTGTCGAGCTTTAATGAATCAGCACTTCTTCACTTGTTTCTTGTACAGATTTGCATGGCTTCAATACTAGACTTGAACTCTTGTTCTTTGAAGTATTAAACACATCCTAGATCTACCCAATTATAAGTAAAGTGCGTTTTGTCAAAGGATTAGCCAATTACATAAAATATGTCCTTAAAAATCTCCCCCTTTGGCAATCCATGACAAAACCACAACAGACAAATGAACATATGAGAGAAGTTGTAAATCACTCAACTCATATTCACTTGTTGAATACAATAAAATCTATCCTAACACAAACTCTTGAAAAGTTTTGCAAGAAGAGAGTTTATGGCAAGTAGACTTTGACAACTTGTACTTCTGAAACACCTTAAACAAAACTCATTAAGACATCTTTGTGTGAAACAGAAATAATAGATTGCATACAAAAAAGAAACATGTGTATAAAGAAAAAAAAGAAACAACACATGTAGAGATAGGTGAAGAAGACATACATCAACATATAAAGAAGATAAGTTCAATGTATGCAAACATGGTCACAAGACCCAAGGTACAAGAAGAAGGAGGTAAGCACTCCCCCTAACAAGATGAAACACATCTCCCCCTTACAAAGGAATGTATTTCTCCCCCTAACATGTAGAATCTTAAAAAAAGAAACTACATCACAATTTCTCTCCCTTTTTGTCACGATTAACAAAGGGTACAAGAAGCTAGAAAGCTTCACCCGAGAAACATAAAGATGATCAAGGATGATCAAGGGGGTACAAAGAAATCCATATAAATGCATGAATGTAATGAAACAAGATGCTATGGATGACAAGATAATAGAAGGATGCAAAATATGTGAAAAACAAATCTCTCTATAAAAAAAATGTTATGCACATAGATCCCAAAACACACACAAACACTAAACAAGTCTAACTAATTTTATATTTCAAAAACAAGTCAAGACAGTTTAGTGAGCATACATTAATACATGTAAAACTTTGTGATGACCAAATCACATTGTACCTGCACATGTATCAAGAGTAGTAAAGAATATTGCGTGTTGTGTGTGAAAAATATCGCAAGATTGCATAAGTGTATACATGTTATGACGATTTGAGATATGAGAAAATCACTTTAACTCACACACAATCATAACTGTTTGATGGAGATTATCACCTTCGAGGTACATCCTATAACTCCCACATCTCCTAGAATACACACTTGCAATCATATTTAAAAGCATTTTGATCTTTTTGCTTTTGATTTTTTCTTTGCATATTTTTCTTTTTAAGCAAATCATGCATGTGCATATAAGAGATAGAAAAGAAATACCCAATGATAGTAAGCATTTGACATTCCAATTTTGCTATGCTGAAGCACACAAATGTCATTGACACTGCACTTTTGCTATGCCGAAACATACAGGTGTCATTATGATTGGCGGGCAATAGTGGTGAGATGGTTATTTATGCCTTTCTTTTAGGATTTTCTAATCCTTCCCGTCAAAAAGAGTGATATGAGTGTTAAGTACAAGAGATAACTTAATCTTACTCATCACAAATAAGAGCCACAAAGCTCACTTGCTTAGTTGTGCATAGAGATGCTCATCTAAGCTACAAAAGATACAAAGTTTAAAAAATTTTGTTTCAATGGCCATCCAAGGTACACAAGTACCAATGTACACAAAACACACACTGTTTTTGTATTTTTCTGATTTTTCCTTTTTATTTTTATTTTGAAAAAAAATAAAAACTAAACAACCAAACAAAAACAAACAAACAACATGAAAGCATGAAAGAAAAATGCATATGCATGAAGGCATGATAGAAAGATGCATATGCATGAAGGCATGATTCCAAAAACAGATAAAAAATCAAGCAAAAAGAGTCATACTTTAGATAAAAAGAATTAAAACAGAGGACAAACAGAAAAGACAATTAAGTCTTAGGCTCCTTTCTCACCCACACAGCACGAGTTTTTGGCCGTGAAGATGAAAAGACACCTGTCCTAGTATGTCTACTAAAGAACATAGAAGAATTAAAATTCTCCTGAAATTGAGTTAAAAAGCTCAAGGTTTTTAATAACTCTCCAAACAAAGGTGTAGGTTTTTGAGAGGAAACCTGTGACCATTTGGACGATTGCTTATGAGGATACAACTTAAAACAATTAGGACGAATTTGTCCAGAAACACTACAATGGTGACAAACATGAGTAGTTTTCGAACTACTATACTTCCTAGAAGGAGGTCTAACCTTAGACGTTGACAGAGACCTCAACTTAGGACAATTTGGCCTAATATGACCAATAATATGACAATGATGACAAATGGGGACATAAACATATTTTTCTTTCATCCTAGGAGGAGTTTTAGACATAGGTTTAGAAATTTTAGTGTTAACATCGGAATTTTTACCTTTTTTTATCCTAGCAATATTAGCTTTCAACTCTTTATTATTTCTTTTAAATGAAGGAATATAAAAATCTTTTTCTTTTGAGTTAGACTCAACAACAAGTTTGTCACTAGTTAATTTTTCAACTTTAGTTTTAAATTCAACTAGTTGCTTTTCCAAACTCTTAATTTTGTCCACCTGAGATAAAATTTGATTTTTAAAATTCTCATTCAAATTATTGGCTTCATCCAATTTTACAATCAAATCATCTTTTTCAAGCTTGACCTTTTTAAATTTAGCTTTTAATTTTGTAGAACATTCAAGAGATTTCATACAAAAATTATAAAGCTTGCAATAGGCATCTTGAACATCATCATCATCATTCAACACAAGATCATGCAAATTAAAACAATCAAGAGTCTCCATGACAACAAGGGTCAAGGATCACACTCAGGAAATTAATCCAATCAGAGTGTTCCTGCTTTGATACCACTTGTTGGGACAAGTGCTCTGATACCACTTGTTGGGAATTTAGACACCGGTTGATAGAATTAACAAGTTTTAAATTCAAGTTGTTAATTAGATTTATTATGAATAATACTTGTTAAAACAAACAAATATCAATATCATGTCAATAATGAATGCAGCGGAAAAGTAAATAAGACAAGATATGATGACCCAAGAAAACTAATGAAACCAACCAGTTTCACAGTAAAAAACCTGGGGGAAAACCTTCCTGAAAAGCAATCCACTATAATGAAAAGAAGTTTCAGATCTAGTACAAAACCTTTATCCCTAGACTTTACAATCCTCGTAGATGAAGTCACAGTAGAAACATTCTACCGCTTCAGAACCTCTGAACTCTTCAATATATGAACGCCACCCTTTGATGATGCACGAACCCCAGTACGTGACTAACCAATTGCGCGAATCCCAGTACGCGACTTAAGCACCAACTTAAAGAAGATGTTGGCTGCAAAGTTCTTCACTTCATCAACAATGAAGATCAAGAAGCACTTGGTTACAAAACTCTAAGGCGCAAAGACGCAGTAGCTTTTTATAGAGAGAATAAGGCATCGGTTATCTTTTGCATATGTTCTCATTGTATTCTCTTATGTGACGGCCTCTAAAATAAGCCTTATATATGTCTAGGGTTGTGAGAAAGAAACCTTACACAAATACATAAGCATGGGCCGAAAATCAAATTTGAAAATCTGAATTCCGTAAAGCTCGATCTATTGAGCAGGTGTCGAGCTTTAATGAATCAAAACTTTTTCACTTGTTTCTAGGACAGATTTGCATGGCTTCAATATTAGACTTGAACTCTTGTTCTTTGAAGTATTAAACACATCCTAGATTTACCAAATTACAAGTAAAGTGCGTTTTGTCAAAGGATTAGCCAATTACATAAAATATGTCCTTAACAGAGCATTTTTCTCAGCTCGTCAACATGGCTCTCCGACTCTTCCAGAGCCTTCTTGGTCACGGTCAGCTTTTTGACTTGTACTTCTTTCCAAGCCTTAAGCTCATTCGGCTCCGTCTCGGTAGCCTTAGCCTTTTCCTTTAGACGGTCGATCCATTTCTCCCGGGACAAGCAATGGTCCATCAGACCCTTCATCATCAGCACCCCCTGCAAGAAGTTAAGAGACGGTTAGAAATAAAAACAATGGTGGAAGAACGGAATGGAAGGAGGACGGTTGCGCACCTAAGCCAAGCCAAAGAGACCTGACTCCCCCATTGCCTCAGTGGCATGGTTGCCTAAGTCTTCATAATCGTCGTCCTTGATGATGGACGACAGCAGCCCCATAGCATGTCGTGGATCCTCACGAAGAAGGGGGGGCGCTGCTCATGAACGGGACCTTTAGTCGTCATCAAGCCCTTACCGATGCCGTGACAGGGAGGAGGCACTTAGGTAGCTGTGGGTTTCTCTCCGACGGTGGTCGCAACTACCTCCTTAAGCTTTTTTGGAGGATGGTCGCCCTTGTCCGTCAGCTTCCTATTTACAAACGGCTTAATTTGCGCCGTCTCTCCAGTAAGGGGCACGACCCCTTCCGAACGCTTCTTCGCCCGTTCGGCGGCTTGTTTTTTGATGAGGGCTCTCCTTTTATCGTCGTCCATTTCTGCGTCGCTGACTTTTCTCAATAACAACTTCATCAAACTCCTTATCCATCAAATGTAGTAATATGCCTATATTTGGAGCTCATCATGTAGTTACTAACAAAAGGTTTTTGCAATCATGGAGTTAAATATATAAGGTAAAATACTTCAATCGAGATCACATATTCAAAAATGTGTTACATGGAAATTTATTTATGGTAGTGTCATGTTGAATACATTCAATATATGATTCAAACTATGAGCAGCCTATATTTATCTCTTTATTTAATTGTAATATTAAATTGTATCTGATTCCCTTTATAGAACTTCAGAAATACCCTGTTAGGCATATGCAACTAAGAGAGAATGAATAAATTTAGTTAAGGTTGCACAATCAATAAAAAATTGAAATAACTGCTTTTTATCTGTGATGTCAAACAAAAAAATTTTTCTAGTGATTAAGTGTGCATTTTGATTAAAAAAAATTTGTTCATCTGTTGAAATTGGCAAAAGTATAATTATACTTTGTATATTCAATATTAAAAAAATAGGAAAAATGCCCAAACACCTCTTGAACTTTGAGGTAGTGGCCAAGACACCCCCTCAACTTTTATTTTAGCCAATTTGCTCCTTAAACTTCACACAACTGCCAAATAGAGCCATCTGTTAGTTTACTGTTTAAACTCACGGTAGTCAATCATGTGACACGCACGTGTAATGAAAACTCACCCAATTTATTGAGCAAAAGAGAGAGAAAAACCAGGTTTAGAGGTTCAAGCATTCACTAGAGGGGAGAGAGGATCTTTCAACTGAGCGGTGGCATCACCGGAGTTCGATATCTTACTGCCGTTATTGGTAGGAATGGGGACCAAAGAAATGGCGTTGTTTAGCAAAGGAGGGGGCGATTGATAAGTTGTGCCAGGGGTGGAGGTGAGAGCTTGGAGGTTTAATTAGGCACATGAATAGGCGGCGGAGTTGAGAAGCGTTTGTGTGTGGGTGAGCCTGTGAGTTTCTGAACTACGTCCCTGAAGTCAATCTTGTTATATTATAGACTAGTGGTTGGTGCTGCTATTGTTGTTGTTGTTGATGAGTTTGTTGTTGTTGAATCTGTGGTTGTGATTGTGGAGGATTGGGATTAAGGTTTTGATTTGGGGTTTGAGTTTGATTGTGATCAAAAGGGGGCTTTTTATTTTTATTTTTATTTTTTATGATGGGTTTGGATATCTTGTGAGAAAGCTTGTTGAGGTGTTTGTTGGTTGAGAAAATAAAAGAAATAAGAAATTAAAGGCTATTTGTTTGCTGAGAAAAAAAAAAAAAAAAAAAACGTGTCAAACAGACTAAGCAATCGGCGACTCCAAAGCCTAGATCGGCGGCAAGAAATCAAACTCCAGTGCTGTTGCCGCTCAGTTGAGAGATCCTCCCTCTCCCTTCCGGTGAATGCCTGAACCCGGTTTCTTGGGTAAGTTTTCATTGCACGTGCGTCACTTGATTAACTAATGTGAGTTTAAACAATAAACTAACAGATGACTCTATTTGACAGTTGTGTGAAGTTTAAGGAGCAAATTGGCTAAAATAAAAGTTGAAGGGGTGTCTTGGCCACTACCTCAAAGTTCAAGGGGTGTCCCAAAAAAATATAAATAAAAGAAAAGTCCAAAATAATTATTTCTTAATACATTTTCATTTAATCATCTAACAAAAGAGAACTTGATGTTTAAAAAAAAAAAAAATTTATGATTGATTTTGCATAATTTCGCAACAAAATCCCTGTACAACACTTAAACTTTGTTAAAAAATCATTTTCCATCTTATTGTGAAATCTAATTTTGCCAAGATTCATAAGTAAAAAAAAAAGTTAAATATTAAAGTTAACTTTCCTATAATCTATAATTCAAATAAAGTTTTATTTTTTATATGTCCAATATTATTCTACTTAATATAGCTTATTAGTGTTGCCAAGTAAAAGGAAAAATTAAAATTGAAAGATTCCAAACATACAGAGTTTGAAAATACAAAGCCTCAATTGCTTAGCATTATGTTATATATAATATGTCCAGTATTTTTCTAACGTATTGCTAAGTAAAAAAAAAAAAAAAAAAACCAGATCGGTTATGTAAGCCAAAGAGCAGCAAAATAGCACCTAAATCTCGAAGTCCCAAACTATTAATTTTGGATAACAAACAACTAAACTGTCAACACATAATCACTCGAATAAAAAAAAAAAAAAATCAAACACACAATCATTTGACTTGGAAAAAAAAAA
>JARYZH020001976.1:0-20118 GCA_030021035.2 Notholithocarpus densiflorus | reverse complement strand
TCTCACACACAAAAAACTCTTTGCATTTCCATTCACCATTTTCACTTTTACTCCTTTATATACACATGGCCACAGCTCTCCATGTCATCTCATCTCAAATACACTCAAACCAAAAACGATGTCATTTACCTTCAAGTCTTCAACCTTACAACGACACCTACATAACTCCAACATTGTCATACCTTTAATCCTAACCCATACGAGTAGGCTATAAACAAGCAAAGGGGCTTGCTTTTTTTATTCAGTGATGTTAGCTTATGGTTTTGATATTGATGTTGGACGTTGTGGATTTTATGAAGGTTGTGATTCACTTTGAATCTTTGGGTGTTTGAGATTTTGGTTTGGGAATGTCATAAATGTATTTTATTTTAGAATTAAAGAGAAAGAGAAAGAAACATTCTAATTGATTATTTATGAAATTAGTTTTTTTTTTTTTTTTTTTTTTTTAAGAACTCATAATGTGTAGGTTTTTTACTGCTATTTTGTATGGTATGAGCCATAGTGAAAAAAAAAAAAAAATCGATGTTTTCCTTTTGATAAATTGATGTGCTTTTAGCCGATTTCTATTTGTTTAATCACGTTCTCTTTATATTGATACTCATAATTACAAATGATTTGCTTAATTTCATTGAGATAATGAATTGAGTGTTTGAAATTGAGGTTTCCATATTTGGTTTTGAGAATAGAGTGGTTGAAGAAGTGTTTGGGAGGTTTCTTAAATTTATGTAATTTTAGGATATAAAAGTATTTTATTTTTATTTATTTCAAAATCATTTAATCAATTTAAAAAATAAATTCGAATTTTAACAGTAAATATTATAATATGTTATAGTCTTATAGTGTTATACAATTTTTTTTTAAATAAAATATGAATTAAAAAAATAAAGTTTCAAAGTATTCAACAATATTGTGGGCAAACATAAATGCTATACAACAAAATAAATATTATATGTAAGTCTTAATATACATAAAAATTATTTCAAATGAAATTATAAAATATATGCGCATCGCATGGGATATCATTGAACTGGGAGTGATTTGGTCTAAAAATATTGTATATATATTTTAAGGGTGAAAAACTACCCCCTAGTAGAAATATATTAGAGTAATTTTAGAACTCAAAGCTTTAAAATGTAAGTTCAAGTAAGATTGCTTCTTAAAGATCCGATTTCATATTGAGTTGGCACTTGGCAATTACACATGCATGACAGTACTATTTGTCCATATGTCTATCAAAATCAGATGGTATGTTTACATAATAATTTATATATATATAAAAACTGAAGTGTAGCATTTATTGTTACTACGTTCCTGTTAAGCCATCTCATCCTCTACATCATTACCACATCATTATTGTTTTTCATATTTATATTTTACCTTTAATTTTTTTGACAATATTAAATATATAAATACATTGGCTTTACAAATTCATCTTAAGCAGTTTTAACTTTACATATTCACTTACTTTAATTTTGATGTTATAAGTAAGTATTGTCTATACATATTCCTCTTAGACGGTTTTAACTTTACATATAATTTTGTCCATTTATCTTCCTTTATTTTGACTTTTCTTATTCTCATCCTCTTACTATAAATTTGTCATTCTCTTCCATTTTATGCATATTTTTCCCACACAAAAAGGTTATTTCTCGCCCTCTCTCTCATTTATTTTTTCATTTTTTGTTGGATTTTTTATGAGGTTCGTACTCCCATTGTCTTATTATTGACTAATTTATATGTGTTACTTGATCCAAGTATTTTTTTTTTATCATTTTATTTACAATACAAAATAGTTTTAATGTTGTTGACCAGATTTAGGGAAAAATCATATTATAATATGTCCATATTTTGTGTTGTTATTAGGTTTTAGTTTATTTGGAAAACAGCAGGATAGTCTGGACAATATGATGAAGAACAGTTAATGCAGTTGAAGAAGATGGTATTTGTGCAGTTTTCTTTCATTATTTGTAAATATTTTATTTAACAAATTAGCAGCTTATTGTTATGTTTTTATTATATGATATTTTTAGATGCTTGAGTAATTTTTTTAAGCATTTACAAATATTTTGTATTGCTCATATTCCCTATCTCATTTGTGTATTCTTTGAGATTTTTAAGAAAAAAAAATTCAATTTTGTGCTTAATATTATTTATTTATCTATTCATTTTTCATATGTTGGATTAGGTGTTAGATTATATTATGATAGTATTAACACAATACTTCTTATTTTTACAAAACAATTTCTCTAAATTTCTCCTTTGTACTCTTGGTTACAATCATTATATATAAATTTATAACCAACACTTTTTTTTTCTTGGGAATAATGATATATTTCTATTGCATCACTTCAAAATCTTATTAAAATTTTTGAATTTGATTATGCATTAGATATTTGGTTTGATCACATCACGTTTGAAATGTTTTACATATTTAGAAGAAGAAGTTTGGCTTTGATGTGATTTTTATTTTTCCCTTTCTTTTTTTGAATTGTAGTTTTTGTTGAATTTTTTTTTTGATACATTTTTTGGTGTTTTTGATTTGTACAGTAGACACAATTAGATTTGATTTTTTTTAAAACTAAAAAAATTAATTTTCAAATTTTAAAAACTTTTTAATGATACACAAAATGTTATAAATAATTTTTATTAAAAAATTAATATTTTTGCTACCTTTTGAATTCTTGAGAAAAATTGTATTGTTTTCATTTTGGTATGACAAAAATTATATATAATACATTTGTGATTATTCTAATTGGTTGTTCTTGGACCTTTTGACCATTGCACCAAGAAAAAAAAAAAAAAAAAAAAAAAAAAACTCCTAGACAAGGTTTCAAGTTCCAAATTATTCCCCAAATTCAATATTTGCTAATTTACAATAATTTCTTGTACATATGTTATTGTAGGGACTAATTTGGGATGGACTCGAATTTAGTTTAGATTTCAGCCCAACAAACCCAAACTATGAATTTATAGAGAGTGGGAGAAAGAACTATTTCTATTCCAAAAGAGAGTTCATCATGATTACAGTATTGATCAGGTTTGACATGAATGAGATAATGAATAATGGTCCTCGACGCTATTAGAGATGCTAAGTTTTGGTCCCTTCTTTCTGAACCCGTCCCCCCTTTCTTTCTATCCTTTTCCATGTTTTATACTATCATCTTGTTATCATCCCTGCCATACATGTGTAGGTTAGATTCTAGGAACTCCTTCTTGTCCCATCTACTCTCTCACAGAACCTTCAACTAGTAGCTATAAGGCTGCCTAATCACTGTTCAGGTATCACCTCCACATTAATGTAGCCAGAGAGTTAGTTGGGGGCATTCAATGTGGAGGTAGCAGCTTTCGAAGATATTTGTTGTCTCCCTTCGTTCATTCCTTATCCAATGTCCGACTCCCCGTTGTGACGTAACTTCAAAGTGAGTCCATGATGATACGGCTCTCTTAACTTACCTCGGACACTCGTTATCTCTATCCTCGGACACTCGCTGGGCCTCTCTCATGTTATCTCTATTCTTTTCTTTACTCTATTCCCCTTGTAATCTTATTTGGACCTCCTCGGATGATCTAATGAACTCGGATCGGGCCTCAGGCCCATTAAGCACAACCTTAACAGTACTTCCTGGTTAACTAGCCCCCACAGTTATTATATTCAACAATGCAATAAATTTAAAAAAGGAACCATACCACATAACCACACAATAAAACGATTCTTCCCTATACATCAAAAGTTCATTAGAAATAAGACTTTGATCATGTCTTCTGGCTTTTGATCCACATTTGTATTGAAGTAGGGTGTGTTTTTACTTCAAATTTGCACATGGTTATTTAGAAACCTAATAATTTTTCGAAGTATCTTTGGTCACTCAATTAGTTTCCTACAAATGCTGGTCTTCCTCCGGTTTTCCTACCTTGCTATGAATTGACTTTATCTCCACTTCATGACCCACAACCTTTTATTCATTACAAGTATCACAAGATTTTTCAAACTGGGATTCCATCTACAAATACAGGAGAAAAACTGTAATACATCGGAGGAGAAACTCTAGTAAAAGATTTGATCATTTAATGCATTTTGAAGACCGCACAAATTCATAGGCAAAACCCAGGACTTTGAGATACGATATGATAGGTTTGCAAACACACAAGATTTACTTAAAATTTTAAGCAATCTAGAGTTACAGATTGAGAAATGATACAATAAGTTCGCAAGCACACATGAGTTCTTTAAATTTTTAAGCATCTTAGAGTGAAATGATACAATAAGTTCACAAGCACGCATGAGTTCTTTAAATTTTTAAGCATCTTAGAGTTACAAGTTGAGAAATGATACAATAGATTCAAAAACATACGAGAGCTCTCTAAATTTTTAGGCATTCTAGAGTTACAGGTTTATGAAGGACAATACTAGGGTATGCAGGGTGCATCTATTGATTCTGATCAGAAACAAACCTCCTGAATGATTAAGCATTTTTATAACATATGAAATGTGAACCATGCAGCAATATTGAACTTAGAGGAAACTAAAGAGGATACTCAATACGTAATGAAAGATTATAGACATTCAAGTAGATTTTCTTAAAAGCCTGCAGCTCAAAAAAACTAATGAATAGCAAAACATATGGAGGAATAACAAATTAACTATCCAAGGATCTTTCTCTTCAATACTCACATTGTTATAAGGTAATGAAATGCCTTACATCGTATAATAGGAAAAATAATTTAATTGCAGAGTATGTTTTTCATGATGAAAATATTTCATTTGATTGTTTTATCCCTACTTAACACATTTTGGTTGTCAATTGAAAAATATTTTTCAAAGCCTCATCTTGTGCACAACAATGGAGCATGGGTTCTAGTAAAATAGGTTGTATGATCTTATCAACTTAAAGAGCAAAATTTCTGCATTAAAATTATGCAAATCAAGACAATTACTATCTGCTTTCTCTCTAAGCTTCCCATTATCCACATAAATTCTGAATATATGGTGACTGAAAACACTTGCAACATCAAGTAAAGCACAATTTTACTAACCTAAAGGCAATTTTTAATCCTTTCCCCTTTCACCTTTTCTACAAAATTTATAAATTATTTAAAATAGTTCAACTTATATTATTGTAATGAACGGTGCTAGAGGTCTCAAATGAGGTGACACTGATATATCCCTTCATTTCAAACCAAATAGACCACCATTCCACCATTTCCAAATTGACAGTACAAAAATTTAATATTTCAGGAGTGAGAATGACTCTAGTGAAAAATAACATCTATGTACAATACATGAGTTCAAATGTAATAAATACATAACACAATTCTTCTCATAAGTTATAACCTAAAAAAAAAAGATTGGACAATCTTTTCAGTATGCTTAGACAAATACTTAACTAGAATTCCTATGATTCCCAAGAGAATTTATAAATTGCAGCAACCTAAAATCTAACATACTTAATTATAATCCTTCTAATACTTTTAACCATTTAAAAATTACACATACTCTAGATAGATACATACATACAAATGTGTATATGCATATGTTATGTTTATATGTAATTAAAAAATTTAATAAATTAAGTGTAACAGTGTCACAAGACAATAAAAGAGGGAGTGTTATATGCAAGTTAGTGGCAAATGGCTGATCTTAGACAGGGCTTCATCTTCTGCCATGTACTGATTCAGATTCTGGACTGGTCAAGTTGTGTTTTGATTAATTTAAGATCCATTTGTTCTGTCTCTTGGGTTGAGTAATGAATTGTTCATTTAAACCTTGAACTAAATTCATATGACATTTATTTATGGCAATAATCAAATATCCACATTGTAAAATGCCAAACATCTGTATTAGATTACAATGGTAGTTTTGAGAATGATTTTACACCTATTAACTAGTGATGAAACCAAATTTGATATCATTCATGAACTAAGTTGTATTTAAGGGGAGGAATTGAGAATATAGCAGGAAGGGACAAGAAAGAAGGAAAAGGAATGAAAATAAATATAAATTCAATGACATTTAATCAACCAAAAGCAATGCTGGTTATCAACACAGAGAGATTTTAGAGGCCAGGGGAAGATCATGGATCATCCAAGACTTCTAAAGTCAACCTCAGAAAAGCAAAAACATGAAGCTAAAAAGTCAGTGGATCACCCATGACTTCTCATGTTGATTAACTCAATAAAAAGCAAAAAACATGAACAAAAAAGTATGCATAATTGATGATCAAAAGATGCTTACATCATAAGCATACTTGTTCGCAAGTTATCAAATCACATATAGAGCATATAGATAGGCATAGTTACAATGGAAATTGACAAGATGTGCTCCAATTTTATACATTGTTCACAAGGTATATACCAGATTTTTCCAATGATAGAGAAATCCAAGATTTGGCATTCCGCAATAAAAATTCACAAATTAGATCATTGTAGCTATGATTGCTGTAAAAGCAACTTTACAAGATATCCTACTGTTTGGACCAAGCATCTTCACCAAATTTAGCAGCAAAAGATTTATTAGGAACAAAATGTACACAGAATTTTATATAAAAAAATAAAAAATAAAAAAAAAGCCTAGCAGAGAAAGAAGAAGAAGATAACAGTGGATGTAGAAAACAGAAACAGAATGCGAGTATCAAAACAACTTAGGCAGAGGATCCATTATTAAAGAAGATTGTGGCACTTAGTGAAAAAGGAACACACAATCATAACACAACAGAGTTTGTAATAAATTAGCAAATAAGAACAGAAGTAATAAAATCACATTTAAGAGTGAATATATCCTTGCTCGCGCACACCACGGGAACATTTGATATCAGCAACTTCGACTTGGGACAGACCATTGGCCACATATCCTATATTAGACAAAACAAGAAAAGAAACCATTCATGAAATTTTTTTTACAAGAAGTATAAAGCGTATATACATCTACGCCGAAGATGTGATTAATAGCTGGTTGGTCCAATCCAAAAGGGAATTAAGAAAAAAAATACCCATAAAATAAAAGAAAATTGAAAGATGTGAGAGTGAAGAGAGAGACATACCCATGCTTAGAATTGACATAAACGGAAAAAGGGTTGAAGGACATTCTTAGTGTCCTGACAGTCCAACGACTCCCACCATTCTTTATCTGCTTTAATCTCTTTAAGAGAAGGGGGAGGAGATAGTTGTCCATTAAGAAGGGGCAGAAAGAGAGGGAGTTTCTTTAGCTTCGGACAGCTATATATCTTAATCGTTTCAAGAGAATCACAAACTATTACGACCATCAAATGCAAGACATAGATCAGGCATATT
The DNA here is from genome assembly GCA_030021035.2 of Notholithocarpus densiflorus. NCBI lineage: Eukaryota > Viridiplantae > Streptophyta > Magnoliopsida > Fagales > Fagaceae > Notholithocarpus > Notholithocarpus densiflorus. The sequence continues at coordinate 12,831 of JARYZH020001976.1, read as the reverse complement.
GGCCATGTGTTGGGGGAAAAGAGAGAGAAGAATAACAAACAAACAAACAAAAAGGGGATGAATACATTTTAGTCCCCAACTTTTGATATGGAGTTAATATGTACCTCCAGATTTTGTTTTGTAGTTACTATTAGCTCTTTAATTCTTGACAGAGAAATTAACAGTCAAATAAGTAATATGGTTATAATTACATTTCTTTAAAGGTTTTTAGAACACAAAAAAAGAAAAGAAAAAAAAGAACAACTGACATGGAAGAATATAAGGATGGAAGAAACAAGCCATGACACTGAGAAATTAGAAATTAATGATTTTGAACAAGGCAACAAACAAATCCAGGAATTGTAAGTCATACTCCCATATGTACCACCAAAGTTCACTACCCCTTTTTCTGTCTCTTGACCAATTGGAGTCAAATTCTATGAGAATTTGATAGGAGGGAAGTATGGTGCAGATTCCATAATAATATTATACGATTAATTCTAACGATTTCCTATAAGGGAGCACATAAGTGCTGCAGTTTGTTCACAATTTAAATTGATTAGAGTTGTTATCAAAATTATTGGTGACATTTTAATTACAGCTTTGATTTTGTAACTAAATTAAGATTAATTTGAATTGTTTCTAGAAATATTCTCGACACTTACCCTCAAGTTAGAGCATGTACATTAAGAATGCCGACTTTTTAAGTGAAAACTAAAATTGATCTATGCCCAATGCCTTTGTGAAAACATCTGCACGCCAATGTTTAGAGGGGATATAGGTGGTTCCAATGTAACCTTGTTGTATTTTTCACAAAGAAGATGGCATTTGAGCTAGATTGTTATTTCCATGAAAATCTAGATTGGCTACAATCTGAATTTGCAGAGTTGTTGCATGGTAACGTTTTGTAGGCTTACAATGAGGAAAGCCAAGATTAGTGAATAGATAATGTAATCAAGTCAACTCACAACAAGCCAAGGGCATGACTCTATGTTTGGATTTAAAGAAAAAATGAGAAATAGTACTTTAGTAGTATAAATGCCACTGGTGGTAGAATTGTGACTCGTAGGACAACTAGCCCACCTGAGTCACATTGAGATGATATTTCCACAATAAAATGCCTTGAGCTGGGGAACCTTTGAGGTAACAAAGACGAGTGGCAGTCACTGGCAGTATCAAGATGAGGTTTATGAGGCTTAGCCATGAATTGACTAAGAATATTGATAGCATAAATTATGTCAGGTCTAGCAATTGCTAAATACATTAGGTAGCCAACGAGTTTGTGATAAAGTGTTGGATCCTCAAGGAGCTGACCATCAATATTTATCAATTTGAGATTATGCTCCATAAGAAAAGAGGAGAGTTGGTTGCTAACATACCCCCATCCTAAAGAATTTCCAATATGTATTTTCTTTAAGAGAACAACATACCATGTGAAGATCAAAGGACTATTATCCCCAAGAAGTATGTTAGAAGGCCCAATTCTTTGATATGAAATTGAGCATGTAGAAATTTTTGATACACATTTGGTTTAACATGAGAATCGTAGATCTTATTCCATGAAAGAAACGAAACTACAACATAACAGCTGCAAAGGAAAAAGTATATACCTGGTCTGAAAAGCATACACTTCTTGATAGACTCTGATTCAATAAAGGAGAAACACACTAATTGAAGCAGAGATAATAAGAGGCCACGGACCATCCTGCAAAATGTGTATGTGAGAAAAGCAAAGTTTGTAGTCAAAGAATCAATAACATCTAAAGCAGAAGCGTCAAATGTTACAAAAACTGAATAATAGGTAAGGAGTCTAAGCAAGACACAAGTCACACAACTGTGCCATGCGAAAAAATTCTTAGGAAAACAAAAGTGGTAACCTTTTTCTATGTCTTTTAATTTCAATGCAAAATCTTGTGACAGTGCCCAGCTACAGAATTTGCTAAGCATGCACTAGTCAATGAGGGTCCTCAAGTGTGGTTAGAGGAATACCCTCCTGGCCCCCAAACTCTCGTATAGTTTTCTGAATATTGTTTATAATATATCTGTCGTCCTTTACTCAAAATTTGGGCCCGTTTTGCAACTGGGTAAATCTGATTTTTATGTCCAAATTGTCCTAAATATCTGCTTCTAGACATCATTCACCTCCATGGCAGTCAAAACCTTGGTACTGGCCTAAGAGCTATGGCATATGTGGGCATTAAATTAAATGGCATAGGCAATGTTTATAATTCAGAAAGAGAAATAAAAGTCAAGAGGACCAATTACCCTTAACCATAAGACATCAGTGACATATGTGTCCAAGTTGATCATATAATGCAAAGAACACACTTTGACTGCACAAAATGTGTCCAAGTTGATCATAAAATGCAAAGAAGCTAATTAAACAAACAAGTCTCAGATTTTGATTGTTGTCATTCACGATTTTGATATGATATATCATAGAAGAACCAGAAAGTGGACTCATAGCAATGAGATAAGAGCACGACAAGCTCGTTGCTGTCTTTCTAAGCCCAATGTGAAGTAGATAAAACTTACATACCAATATGATAATGTATGAAAGAGGGAGAAAAGTACCAATACAAGGAAAAACACACAGAAGAGAGAAAGATAGCTTTAAAAGAAACAAATTGCCTCAGAAAGAAATGGTTCTCTCTGTTTGCTTTCAAATGGAAATGATTCATTTCACTGTAAAAATTTAATTTTTCATAAATCTAAAGATGTTCAAGGTACCATAAGTCGACATTAAATCTTCTTCCTTCAAATAACGAATAATAAATAATTTTAAATGTCTTACTATCACATATTCTAAAGATGAACCATTTTATAATTAATGTATATATATATATATATATATATATATATATATATATTCATTATAAAATGGTTCATCTCCATCTCAAAAATAAATGGAAAGGTTCTACTTTTTTTTTTTTTTTTTTTTTTTTTTTTGTGTCAAAATGTTCAACCCTCAAAAAGAACAATTTTTTCTGTTATTTAAAAAAAAAAATTGTAAGCAGATTGGGGAATCAAGTAATGACCCAGTATATAAAAGAAAGGCCACCTTTTCTTTTCAATAAATAAATTATTTAGACAAAAAATAAACAAAGAATAAAAATGTATTAGAATTCCTCCTAAAAATTATAAATTTCTTAGATTAAAAAAAATACATGTACAGACATCTAATCATATAAATATCTAAAACCAAATAATAATAGTAATTACAATTTCATACGCATAATCACATCAAAAATCTTACCAGTCCACTCTCTCTCCAAAAGAAAAGCCAAATCTACAAATTAGGCAACAACTGTTTAGAAATCAGAGGAGAAGCTTTTTAGGGTATAAATCAGAGGAGAAGTTTAGATACACGGACTGATTGGCTGCTAGTCATAATAACATACAAGAAAAATAATAACACAGAGGCAAGAAAATAACACAAAGCAACCCTTGTTTGCTAAATGCTAATCTTTTGGAAGAAAGTAAGAAAAATAAAAGCGAGTGAAGGTATCATTAATGTAGCATAATAATAAGTGGATATAGATGAGAAAAAAATCATGTGGACTTGCTTTTCAGGTCATTTCACTGCGGAAGATGCTGGGAAATGATCATTGTGGGGGTAAGTTGTTTGGTGTCAGGGGCGGCGTTATGTTTGTCAATTTATATATATATAAATATATAAATTTTTTAACTTTTGTTTTGACTCTTTAAAATAAAAATTTGAACATAACCACACTTTAAATTTTATTTAGACTCCACTAAAATAAATTTGAATATGATTATCTTAATGTTATTTTCACAATATTTTCACAGTAAATGTTATATGACAAGTTGTAACTGGTTTTTATTTGGACCCGTAATTTACATCACTTCTTTCCTACCATTAATAACTTGCCAACTAGATTTTGTTATAAAATTTTTGTGAAAGTATTGTGTATTGAATATTATTAAAAAAAAGTTTCATTTTTTCTCGTTTGTTTAAAATATATATGTATATTCTCTGCAAGACTCTCGCTTACTTTACTGTTAACAGCAAAATTAAGCTGTTTTTTCATGCACTTTTTTTCTCCATGAGCAAAAAATTACACTATTGTTACAACCAATATATCCTTATCTACATTTGTGATTCTTTCCCATTCTCTTTATCTCTCTTTCTTTCTTATGCATTTTTTTAGTTTTTCTCTTTATTTGATCAAACTGTTTGATAAATACTCTATAGAATTTTAAGTCCAAGAAGTTTTTAGTGCTTGCTCAAATTCCAAGAGAGCAATCACATGTATGATTAAAAAGCCATACATGATTCTTTAAAACAAAAGTCATACACTTCAAAAGCAAAAACTTATATTAGTTACTATTTTTTTTTCTTTGTTTCACATTACTCCTAGTTCTACTCTTAGGTGTGTTAGTATTCTTCTTTATCATATATTTTTATTTAATTGATAATACATATAAATATAATAAGTTATTATTAATTTGACAAAAATGTATGATTAATTATTTAATTATATTTGTTGTATTACTGATCTTTAAACTATTAATAATTTTTTTATATTATTATACAATGTAGTTGTATTATATACTAAATTGTATTTAGAATACTATTTTAGATTATTGTATATAATATGGAAGTTGTATGTACAGAAAAAAAAAATCATTTTATTTTTTATTTACTCCCATGACAAATTTCTTGCTCTATCATTGTTGAACCCCCTAAGAAAAAAACCTAGAGTCGCCACTGTTTGGTGTAAAGGCAGATAAAGTGACTTTGTAGAGGTCAAAAAGTGAATGGATTGGTTTTGTTTTATTAAAGTAACCATTCAAGATTAATCAGGGAAGGAAATCTTTATTCAGTAACCAAAATTCTGGTCATCCACCTTACCCAATTGTCACAACAAGACCAAGTTTTTCGGTGCCTTAACCCCGCAGGTGAATTCACTGTAAGGACAGCATATAATGCCTTAAGGGTTATCAATTATCCACCTCACCCTTTGCTGCAAAGTAAAGATTGGAAAGAGTTGTGAAAGCTGAAAATTCATGCCAGGCTCAAAAATTTTCCGTGGAAGATGGCTTGGGAGATTCTGCCTACAACCTCAGTCCTAAATTCCAGGTTCTCTCTATCTTCGATAGATTGTTATTTATGCAATAATGCCATTGAGTCTTTGGAGCATATTTTTCTGCAATGTGATTGGCTTGCCCAAATTTGGTTTGCAGGTCCTTGGCCATTAAATATGAGCCATATGCACAATGTGTCTATAGCAAATTGGGTGAAGATGATAATCAACCCAATGCATGGCCTGGGTTTAGAGGGAGAAGAAGCTAAAGACTTCCAATTATATGCAACAATTTTATGTGATCAAATTTGGATGACAAGGAACAAAGCTAGACTGGAAGGAATCAAAAAAAGCCCGGAAAAGGTGGCAAGGCATGTGAATAAATCATATGAAGAGCACAAGAATGCGTGGAGAAATCAATCAACAAAACCTCCAAAAGACTCATTCTGGACTCCCCCACCTTTAAATTGGATAAAATTGAATTTTGATGCAGCAATTAGGGAAGATAAATCTTCAGTGGTAGTGGTGGCAAGAGACCGAAGAGGAAATTTACTTGCAGCATGGACAGAGCAGTTGGATCAGACAGAGCCTTTGTTAGGAGAAGCCAAAGCAACTTGGTTAGCTATCAAAAAGGCAGCTGATGAAGGATTCAAGAGAATTATCCTTGAAGGAGATGCACTAAATGTCATTGAGCCATTGAAGAACAAAGCAGTTGTCTCTCACTGGAGAATTAAAGCAGTTCTAGAGAATATTTTGTTTCTAGTCAAATCTTTTGATAATGTATCATTTTCTTTTATATGTAGAGGCGGCAATGTTACCACCCACCTTCTAGCCCAATGGGCTGCTCTTTTGAATTGGAGTGGGCCAGTGACCATTTAAGGCTTTAGATAAAGATGGTCACAGGCCCTTTCTGGATTGTATATCTTTTGTTTCTTCTTATAAATAAAGTATTTATTCACCCAAAAAAAAAAAAAAAAACTAGCTGAACATGATTACATGGTAGAATTGAAATAAAATTTTTTTTTTTTTAATTTTATATTACTATCTTTCTTTCATTCCCTATTACAATCAGTTTCACTGACTCGCATGAGTTTCTTTCCTCAAAATTTCATTAATGTACGGCTTTTTCATGTATCTCATCACTCAAATCGTGTTCTCCCTTGTATTTGCTTCATCTTCAACTTCTTTTGTGCCTGTCTTTTTCTCTTCTTCTAGCATATATAGCAATCTGCATCCTTTTAGGATCCGTTTAGTTGGAGGGGTGGAAAAGTGGGAGGATAGAAATTAATTTCTCTCATTTTTGTTTAGTTGAGAGTGGAAAAGTTGAAATGGAAGGAAAAAAGTGAGTTTGTATAAATTTACTCATACACATTTGTTAAAAAATTATGGCCAATTAATACAAAAAAGTGACAAAAAAAAAAAAAGCAATCACCTAATTTATTAAAAAATAAAAATCATGTCTAGTTAAACAAAAACAAAACAAAACAACTATCACACCCACAGCCCAGTAAAAAAGAAAAAAAAAAAAATGGAAAGAGGCAACGTGCCCTGCACCAAAAAAAAGGAAAAAAAAGAAAAGAATTGATATCTTGTGGCTTCGAATGGATTAATTTCCATATATAACTATATGTATTAAATCCCAATAACATATATAACTAAAGCCATGCTAGTGATTCCATATTATGCTTCATTGTTAGAGATTTGCTCAAAGGAGTTCCTCCTTGCAGTTGCCAGACGGTCTTGTCAGCCACAATGAAATATGCCGCTCCTGCCACTGTGGTGATTATGAGCGCTTGTGCAGTGTGATTGAGATTAGCCCTTGCCCAAGGCAGCATCCTCACACTAGCCATAGTTGGAATGGCAGTGGCATGTAAATTTTGAATAGTTTGGCTAATGTCATCCGTGGATAATTGAAGTATTTTGGATAGTTAAAAATAATCATAATTCAAAAGTGTTCAAAATTGTTTGAAAGGTGTTGCTGGAAAATAACCTTAATTTGATCACTTATTTGCTCATATCTTTTCAAGCATAACGATTTTTTGAGTGATACTTCGTTTCACTTGGAAGTAGACATCTAGGGCAGCTATGCAGATTGGTACCCAATATGATTCAATCTCTTTTTAATTAAGAGAGCATCATACCCAATTGACTTTGTGAGCATCTTACCCAAAGTAGCCAACAAAGCAATGAATAGTTTAGAATTTAGAAAGTAATATAAAATCGGACGTACAGTTTGGTAAAGCTAGCTAAAATATTAATTACCAGTACTCAAATTTTATATAATTCTTCTTTATTTATTTTTAAGCTTAGAGATCTCTTATGGAACAACAAAATCACCAATTTATATGTTTATATTGTCTCCTTATTGTAGTTGGCTAAACATATTTTTGCCTTGGACCAAAGCTATTTAGGCAAAAGGCTTTTGATTATAGCAATCTAAGTTGTTCCCATAGCCTACTCCAAATATGTCACAGTACCTCTTATAGAACCCAATCCTATCAGCCACCCTATTATCGGAGCCATGGCCACATTCAAGGCCGCCATTGATAATGTTGGTGATTACACCATAGCCCGGAACTCGACCAGCTGATGTGTCAGCAGCAGAGGGTCTCCAATTTCCAATGATGACATCGTGGCTAGATGGCTTGTTTGCTTGAGGGGTCATCCAAAACCATATGGCTGTCTTGAACGATAAGGTGGGGTCTGTGGCTACAAGATCTGGATTGTTTATGAGATCAGCTCCAATGGCTTTACCAGCTTGCCCATAGTTGTAGTTGCTGATAAAAGTTGATGAACCATCAAAGTTAGGGTCAAAGTCTTTGATAACAAAAGTCATCTGACACAACATTTTTCACAACGTTAACATGATTTGTTGTGATTGGATCATATCAATAACACTTAAGTCCATCACTCACACCACTTTATTATACACCAATTATAATAAATCATATCAATATTTGTGAAAATAAATTTTTTCCCTAATTTAGTAACAAATTTATGGTTTTAAAAACTTACTGAGTGAGTTGGATAGGTCCCCGGCCATAATATTGTTTTCCAGGAGCACATGGCCAAGATGTTGAGGTACAATAAGTTTGCTTGTTATTTTCCGTAACAAAGCAATACCCCCATGCATATGGGCCATCTGGTGCACTTGCCCACCCTCCTACACAAAATATAACCACCTTTTGCAATTAAAATTAAGTCAATCAAACAAAAACTACGGGCCTGATTGTAACCCAAGTCTAAGTCCATTATACTATAACCCTGATTGTAATGTAATTTTAGAGCTAGTCCACTACAAAAACTACGGGCCTGGTATAATTTTTTGAAGTCACATTTATTTTTATGTATAGTTGTATTTTATACAATTTTTTTTTTTTAAGTAAAAATAGTTACAATAAACGTACACTTATTTATTATATGGGAGATATACAGTACAATAATGTTAGTGATAAGGTATTTTTCACTTGAAATGGTCTATTAATTGTAATTGGAATAACATCATTTTCATATGAGTTTACCACCGATATCAATTTTATATTTTATTGGAACTAACCTGTGGTCTCATGAGAGGTTTGAGCTAAGAAAGCCGCAAGCTCTCTTTTACGTGTAGTAACATCACCAGTTGTGCCAAAGCCATTGAAAGATCGAGCAGCAGCAATGAAAGCATTGTAAGTGTAGAATCCATTACTTTTACATCTTGGATCGTTCCTATATTTAAGCATTTGATCAAAAAGAGACGCACTGATAAGGCTGCCAACATCGCCACCACCACCACTAGGTGTAGGAGATGGAGTTGTAGGGGAACCACCACCAGAAGTACACTGGCTCTGGCAAGTGTTTCCACAGTACTCAGGTGTGTTGCCACACCATCCAAACTGGCTACAACATAAGTTGTTCGCACACACAGCACCCCCAGCTTGTCTTCCACATTGTTCTGCTGAGGTTCCAAGCAAGAAAGCTAAGAAAAGTAGCAAAGAAAAGAGCTTCATTTTTTTGAGTGTTTGTGCAAAACAATGGTGAGAATGTACCTATATATATAGGAAAGTGTTATGGGTTTATCTTGACTGCTATTCTAGTTTTAGGTTCTTTTACTATAGGAACTAGTTTAGGCTAGAATAGTTAGAATGTAGAATTTCTGCCTCAAGGCGCACACGTATGCCGTCTTGATTAAGGAGTTTGCATATGTAACTTTGGTCATGCATTCCTAAAATCACCTAGAAGCCCGGTCATAGGTTCGAGTCGTTGGAGCTGCATTGTGAAGGAGGGATTGTGAGGGATTTCACAATTCGCTCCAATACCAATGGGCTTGGTCTGCGATCTAATGCTATAAAAGATTTGTACCCCCTCATCCTTCACCAATTGGTCGTTGGATGGATCAGTAAGGCACATGGTCTGACAAATCTCTTGTTCAAAAATGTCAAAGAAGCTCCACAAGGGTGGCTTTTTTATTTTTGAGAGAAGACAAGGGTGGCTTGACTAAGTTCAAAGCCAAATACAAATGTTAGCTTACCAGTCTTACAAAGAATAGGAAAATCAATGGCCTGTTCGGTACATGTGTTTAAACACATGTTTTCAGTTTTTAAACAACATTACACGTATTTCCACACACTTTTTCACTCATACATATTTCCAAAAAATACAAACAATATTACTAGAACAACATTACCCAATGGGCCCAATTGTCATCATCTTGAGGTGTGGTCCATTAATGCCATTATATCTGCCAGTTGAATTGCTCTTTGGGTGCTGCCAATTAGCAATAGCAATAGGATTTGTGTCTGCATTTTAAAGTCTTCCTTCCGTATTCAATGAACCTTGTGGATGAGGGAATAGGGCATTTACCACCACCTTGTGAATGAATTGATTTACTAATGCCTAACTTTCCACTCCAATGACTGGACATACAATTGCCTATGCAATAATCATCCAAAAAAAAAAAAGAATTATATATATATATTTATATATATATATATATATATATATATAAAGCAAAGACCTCATGCAGGAGAGCATGAGTTTCTATCATGTGGCATACTCTAAAAAGTATTGAAATACTCTTAAACCATATAAGAGATAAGAACAACTTTAAAAATAGGGACTCTTTATTTATTTATTTATTTTTGTTTAATATTTCAATACTACTTCTTGTTACATTTTATTCAATAATGTTTCAAAACTACTATTTGTTTCATTTGGTTCAATATTTCAAGATTTTTCCTCTCTCTCACACAAAAAACTCTTTGCATTTCCATTCACCATTTTTACTTCTACTCATTTATATACACATGCCCACAACTCTCCATGTCATCTCATCTCAAATACATTTAAACCAAAAACGATGTCATTTACCTTCAAGTCTTCAACCTTACAATGACACTTACATAACTCCAACATTGTTATACCATTTGATCCTAACCTGTATGAGTAAACTATAAACAAGGAAAGGGGCTTGCTTTTTTTTATTTAGTGATAGTAGCTTATGGTTTTGATGTTGAAGTTGGACGTTGTGGATTTTATGAAGGTTGTAATTCACTTTAAATCTTTGGGTGTTTGAGATTTTGGTTTGGGAATGTCATAAATGTATTTTATTTTAGAACTAAAGAGAAAGAAAAAGAAACATTCTAATTGATTATTTATGAAATTAGCTTTTTTTTAGAACTCATAATGTGTAGGTTTTTTACTGTTATTTTATAAGATATGTGATAAAATAAAAAATCAATGATGATTTCAAAGTGTTTTCCTTTTTTTTTTAAAGGATTCAGAAGCCCAACTAAAAATAATTAAATTTTGATAAATGGATGTGTTTATAGCCGATTTCTCTTTATTTAATCACGTTCTCTTTATGTTGATACTCATAATCACAAATGATTTCCTTAATTTCATTGAGATAATGAATTGAGTGTTTGAGATTGAGGTCTCCATATTTGGTTATGAGAATAGAGAGGTTGAAGAAATGTTTGGGAGGTTTCTTAAATTTATGTAATTTTAGGATATAAAAGTATTTTATGTCTTAAATTCTTATAATATATTTCAAAATCATTTAATCAATTTAAAAATAAATTCTAATTTTAACCGTAAATATTATAATATGTTATAATCTTATAGTGTTATACAATTTTTTTTTAATAAAATATGAAATAAAATAAATAAATTTTCAAAGTATTCAATAATATTGTGGACAAACATAAATACTATACAACAAAATAAGTATTATAATAGGTCTTAATATACATAAAAATTATTTCAAATAAAATTGTAAAGTATCCGCACATCGCACGAAATATTATCTAGTATGTTGAATTGGCCGTGATTTGGTCTGAAAATATTGTCTGTATTTTAAAGGTGAAAAACTACCCACTAGTAGTAAATATATTAGAGTACCTTTGAAATTAAAGCTTTAAAATGTAAGTTCAAGTAAGATTGCTTCTTAAAGATCCGATTTCATATTGAGTTGGCACCTGGCAATTACATATGACAGTACTGTTTGTCCATATAAGTAGGAACAAAGGAAGAAAGCATGTAAAAATCTTGAAGAGTTTGGCTAATGTCATCCGGATAATTGAAGTATTTTGGATAGTTAAAAATAATCATAATTCAAAAGTGTTCAAAAATTGTTTGAGTGGTACTTTGTTTCACTTAGAAGTAGACATCTAGGGCAGCTATGCAGATTGGTACCCAATATGATTCAATCTCTTTTTAATTAAGAGAGCATCATACCCAGTTGACTTTGTGAGCATCGTACCAGAAGTAGCCAACAAAGCAGTGAATAATTTAGAAAGTACTCAAATTTATATAATTCATTCTTTATTTATTTGTAAGCTTAGAGATATCTTATGGAACAACAAAATCACCAATTTATATGTTTATATTGTCTCCTTATTGTAGTTGGCTAAACATATTTTTGCCTTGGACCAAAGCTATTTAGGCAAAAGGCTTTTGATTATAGCAATCTAAGTTGTTCCCATAGCTTACTCTCAGTACGTCACAGTACCTTTTATAGAACCCAATCCTATCAGCCACCCTATTATCGGAGCCGTGGCCACATTCAAGGCCACCATTGATAATGTTGGTGATTACACTATAGCCCAGAACTCGACTAGCTGATGTGTCAGCAGCAGAGGGTCTCCAATTTCCAGTGATGACATCGTGGCTAGATGGCTTGTTTGCTCGCGGGGTCATCCAAAACCGTATGGCTGTCTTAAACGATATGGTGGGGTCTGTGGCTACAAGATCTGGATTGTTTATGAGATCAGCTCCAATGGCTTTACCTGCCTGCCCATAATTGTAGTTGCTGATAAAAGTTGATGAACCATCAAAGTTAGGGTCAAAATCTTTGATAAACAAAGTTACAAAAGTCATTTGACATAATATTTTTCACAACGTTAACATGATTTGTTGTAATTGGATCATATTAATAACACTTAAGTCCATCACTCACACCACTTTATTTTACACCAATTATAATAAATCATATCAATATTTTTAAAAATAAATTGTTTCTCTAACTTATTAACAAATTTGTGATTTTAAAAACTTATTGAGTGATTTTGATAGGTCCCGGGCCATAATATTGTTTTCCAGAAGCACATGGCCAAGATGTTGAGGTACAATAGGTTTGCTTGTTATTTTCCGTAACAAAACAATATCCCCATGCATATGGGCCATCTGGTGCACTTGCCCACCCTCCTACACAAAAGTGACAAAATGTAATCACCTTTTGCAATTAAAATTAAGTCAATCAAACAAAAACTACAGGCCTGATTGTAACCCAAGTCTAAGTCCATTATACTATAACCCTGAT
>JARYZH020001975.1:0-20124 GCA_030021035.2 Notholithocarpus densiflorus | reverse complement strand
ATAGAACTCAAGTGTACTTCTAAGTGTTGTTGAATTTTTCTTATGGATTTTGATGATGCAAAATGGAAATTTCAGTGCCTATATAACACTTTTGTCAAATATCATGACATGCACTTAATATCATACTTCCGGTGCTCCAATTGGTGTATTGATCTTAAAGTTTTGGTACATGCTAAAAGTCAATATAAGAAAACCTTTGAACTAATCAACAAGACTAAACGAATAATAATAATATTTGTGATTTATATACGTATTATGATGATGAATATTATTACGAATTCCATATAAGAGAAACTTAAGCTATTCATACATGACGTTCATATCACTCTTTTGACAATCACATTTTCTATGTCACCTAATCTCGATTGGGAAGAATGACATGCTCGCTTGAAAATTTAATTTAATTATGTCTATAATATAATCTACATTCTATATGCATATTGTGGCAGAGGCACTCATGGCCCCACTAAATTTCAACGGTTTGTAAATGTTGAAATAAGTATTTTCTTAAAATAAAAAATGAAAAATTTGAATGCGCTCTTTCACATTGATCAAAATTTAATAACCTGATTCAAAATATAAATGTAAACACAATTATGCAATTCCAAATTGAATTACAACAGCCAATCAACTACTCTTTTAACACAATGAAAAAAAAAAACTGTACAAACCAACATAACTCAACTACTTTGTCTAATGCCCTTCACATTTTTAATTTGAAACATGAATCACCACATGTTTATGATGTAACTTCACAATGAAAGACAGTTTTGTATACTTGCAATTAAGAAAAAGTTTTTGTTCATTATCCCCTACTTTCTGAAAAAAGTTAGCTGCATCATTGTTGCACTAAAAGAGAAGAGTTTTACCCTCGCAAAAATTCAAATATCGTCGTAAAAGGTTATTAGTGAGGGCATATGTACCTCGAAGGCCGTCGTATTTGCTCTTGTTGCTAAAAGAGATTTTGCGACCATACCTTCGCAAATAGATAATTTATGAGGGCAATCCACCATCGTTACTGAACAAATCCGCACTCACAAATATATTACCAAACAACGAGAAGAGTCGACGACTTATTTTTAGCGAGGGGAAGCAGTCATCGTTAACAACTATTTGTGAGGACTTTTATACACTCGCAATTAGTTATTTGCAAATTCCAAATTGATGACATACCTTTTAACGACAAATAATGGCATCGCTAAAATTTATTTGTGAGGGCTTTTAACCCCTCGCAACTTATTTTTAGCGAGGGGAAGCAATCGTCGTTAATAACTATTCGTGAGGACCTTTATACCCTCACAATTAGTTATTTGCGAATTTCAAATTAACGACGAGACAAATAATGTCGTCGCTAAAATTTATTTGTGAGGAATTTTAACCCCTCGCAATTAGTTAGGAATAATAGTAACGACATTAAGCTGTCACTTAAAACGTTTTTGCAAGGGGTTAAGGGGCGTCGTTATTCTATAAATTGCAAGGGACTGTTGTCACTATAAAGTTATTTATGACCAAATTTTTATGTCATCAGTGATAATATTTTATATAATTTTTGAAATATTTTATTATTTATTTATTTTTAATTTATTTTATATCATTTTTGTTTAACTATCATATTACAATAGTACAATAATTACTAAAAATTTATACAATAGTACAATAATTACTAAAAATTGATCCATCGAAAGATAAAAATTCATATAAGTTCAAACTTTAAAATATAGAATATACAAAGAAATCCTTAAATTAAACCTTGTTTTAAACTTAAACAACTAGAATTATGACAAGATCTATATTAGTCTTCCTCTGAGTCACCCTCCAAGCTGTTTTCGACCTCCTTGTTATTGTTTGAGTTGTCCTCTTCATCTCTGCTAGTACCATCCTTAAAATAAAATTAAAAAATATATATATTTATATATATATATATAAACATTAAACATGAGTTAAAATGAAACAATTAAAGTGAATTTGTATTTGTATCAATGCTTCAATAAATAAGTACACATATTACTATATCAAATCTAATCATATAATAATATATCATAAACAACAGTAATAACCTTTTTTTTTTTTAATTTAACAACGATAATAACTTAATTTGATTACTTAAACCACTATCAAAATTAAATATAAATTAAAATAATATAACAATTCCGGATTTATGTGCAACAGCCAACAAGGCCCTCTACACAATCCAAAGCTTGAAGTCAGGAAAAATATATCTTGGCCCTTGAAGTTAACAAAAGTAAAACTTCAAGTCCAAACCTAGCCACTGGTTACAATAGGTTCACCCAATGCAAACCTTGGCCAATACTATTAATTATTGTCAGCAGTAATTTTGTCCTAAAACTAAAAGATAGGATAGGCCAAACCATCAAACAAGGATGCTTCTATGATGGTCTTGCAAGAGAAAAAAAAACACCAAGGCACTTCATGAACATCAGGGAGAGACCCTTAACAGTGCATGAAGACAAGGGTTTAGAGCTGTGGTTTTACTAGTAGAAACAAAACAAGAAGCAATCAATGTAAACATATATGGTCCAGGCAAAACATGAGCTTCAATGAAACCATACATGGAAGAAATCACAAAGTTTTGTTTGGTTCTTATAAATGTTAACTGTTTTGTACCCAGAAAACAAAAACAATTATTAGTACTGCACACATAATTTTTCCTAAACGGCAACCCACATACTTACAATAAGACTCAACCCCTAAATAAAAAAGACAATATGGTTTGCATGTTCCCAGAAATGTGACTATTGTTTTGCACCCAAAAAAACAAGAAGTACTTAAAGCAATAAAGCCAATAAACATGTATGGACTAGTTTAGCAATAATAATAACTTAATTTGATTACTTAAACCACTGTCAAAATTAAATATAAATTAAAATAATATAACAATTGTGAAAATTGTAAACCACAAAACACATATGATATACAAAATTAAATACAAAACCTATACACGACTGTCAAAATAGTAGATAGTATTGTGGGAGGAACGAATCTCTGACCCCAAGAATGGAATTGTCCGCTTTGGGAATGGGCCGAGGAGACCGATGCCACCCTCACGGATTTGCTCAATCCCACATCGGGGAGAGACGCCTCCCACTCATGCCTTATAAGCCTTTGGCCTAAGGATGAGTGTACCACTACTACACATGTGTGGAGTAAGTCTCAAAAACTGCTACGCATGCTGTCTGTAGTGCACTCGAGTGGCATCGGCCTCAACGGTCCAGTCCCGGGGAAGGCGGGGATTTCCCCTTAAAACCCTAAAAGGCGCCTTTCTGTGGGAGGAACGAATCTCTGACCCCAAGAATGGAATTGTCCGCTTTGGGAATGGGCCGAGGAGATGTGTAGTAGTGGTATACTCATCCTTAGGCCAAAGGCTTATAAGGCATGAGTGGGATGCGTCTCTCCCCGATGTGGGATTGAGCAAATCCGTGAGGGTGGCATCGGTCTCCTTGGCCCATTCCCAAAGCGGACAATTTCATTCTTGGGGTCAGAGATTCGTTCCTACCACAAGTATCATAGTCCTATTATCATTTATCAAAACTAAATATAAAATAATATAATATTATAATAGATGCAAGCTGTAAAGCACAACAAACCAATGGAAAGTTATAGAAGATCCAAGAGGCAAAAGCATAAGTTTGAGATTGTACCATGGTAGCTGGATTTATGTTAGATTGTTGTGGTATGCCCATCGACTGCAACTTTTGTGCAAACTTCTCCTCAAGCTTCTCCACAAGTTTTGCAAGTTTGGAATCCATTTCTTCTCTAAGACGTGCCTCCAAATCTTCTTTTTCTTTTGTAAAATATTCTTTGCAGCGTTTACTACAACCTTTACCAGATGAAGTTAAGCCATACACATCCTTAGCCTTAATACCTATTCCCATGCCAAGAATATGACCATGACTTGGTTCACCAACCACTCACAAAAGATCTGATAATCATTTGTCTTAGTACCTTCAAAAATAGCTTTGGCCTTTATGGCATCCATTTTTTCCTACACATAAATAATAACCATGTGGAAAATCAAAACAACAAAAAAAAACTAAAGTTTATAACAAAAATTAAAAATTTGGTATAAGTTGCATACATATAATGTCTTAGCCTTATCAGTTGCCCATTCTTTGCCATCCTTCTTTGTGTGAAATTTCTTAAAGCAATCAATGGGGCTAGGCTCAGAGCCCGTCTCAAGATACTGCAATATTTAAAAGAAAAAAAAAACATTGGTAAAGTTATTAAACTATGTAAATACACAATAAAATTTAAAACTATTTGATGATAATATAATATACCATTTCATATCTGTACTTAGCCATTGGTACAAAACCTGTAGTGGAGAAAATTTCAGACTTATTTCTGTTTCCCTTATTTATCAAACTTATGTCCTGCACACATAATTCACACACTAGAACATTAGTTTCTATGAAAATATTAACAAATAATTGTTAGAGAGAGAGTGAGAGAATTTATGACATGTATTTCATTTATACTCACCCCCCAATCTCCCTCTATCCATTTATCCACCATCTTTTTCCAAAAAGGTGAAGGAATGAAGGAATGACCATTCTTGTAACTGAAAGCTCTAAAATCTGTGAAAACACAAGAGTTATTTAGACCCCCAAATTAAAGTTACGGCTCGATTGATTTTACTCTAACCTAATACTAAGTGCGGAATAGAGTAAATGCAAGCGGATAAACAAACAAGCTACTCTAACCTATATTCATAATAGCACAACAGTAAAATGAAAGGTAAAAGAGTAGGGAAGAAAGATGCAAAAACAAAGACAACACGGCGATGTGTTATCGAAAAGGAAACCGAAGTCCTCGGCGTAAAACCTCTCCGCCACCCTCCAAGCGGTCAATAATCCACTAGAGAATGAATTTGGGATACATGAACAGCAGAAGACCCTCCAAGCCTAATCTACCCAGTGTACCTAAGCCCTCCAAGCTTCTTGCTTACGTCGAACCTTTGTCTTCTCTAGCTTACCGGATCCTGCTATAGCCCATAGCATTAACTAAGCCTCACCAGCTTCTTTTGGCAATTCCCCAAAGCTTCCCAAGCTCCAAAATACTCTCTACACTCTGAATAGGTGTGGGTTGTGTTTGGGTACAAATCTCCTCTCAAGGTATGACAATGGGAGAGGGATGGAGAAGAGGCTACAATAATTTCTCACTAAGGATGAGTAGCTCTCTCTCAAAAATCTAGGGTTTTTCTCTCTGAATGGCCTCATCTACATTTGTGGGTAATGAGGGTATATATAGTATGGGTGAAGGGTAAGAAAGTCACACATAAAAATCCTCCAGGCAGTGAATTTCGCGACTATCTTGCGAGAAGGCCATACCCGTGAGACACTCGCGAAATCCTCCATGCTGGCATGACTCTTCAGCTTCCAGCATGTGCTTCTCACATGGCTGTTTCGCGGGTTAGCTTCTTGCGAACTTCTCTCGAAATCCACTGATTCTTCATTTAAGCTTGAATCTTCACCAACTTAATACTAAACCCAATACAATAAAATCCCACAAAATACAAGGAACAAAATTAAAGCAATTACAACACTTTTTTTTTCATGTAATAAAGCCAACATAAATCATAGTTGTAAATCACAACTTTACAATCTCCCCCTTTGGCTATTCCGTGACAAAACACCCTATAACAAACTCTAGACTTAAACGTAAGTTTGGGAACAATGGCAAAACTCACTCACATCTAACTCTAGAATCTGTGTAGCTCTTGAACCATAAGAACAAGTATCTCCTGAAAAACAACAACACAATACGATCATTGTATGCAAAAAACTTGTAATGCATATAGAGCAAGCATAATGCGATCAAGCAATATAGATTAGAGCAATAAAGCATGGCTTGACCAAAAATGAACAATCACTATAAATAGTGACCATAATGCTCATTCACACAAGGAATGAACATCCGGACATGCAAGCTAATAAGCTCAATGCAAAGTATGATTTGCATGTCCAACACTCAACCGATACAAAAATTCAAAGTAATTGCATCAAGGATATAAAATCCAACAAGAGCACAAGAGTGATGTACTTAAAAAAAATGCATAACATTTAACAACAAATACTAAGCTACAAAGCATGGGTACAAAACACAATATTTTAAATAGCTAAGCATAATCATGAACTATAAGCAAAGCAAACATAGTTAATATAGCACAAAGCTCTTTCTCTCTTTCTCCCCCTATCATGAATCATAGGAGCTGTGATGAACTTGGAACATAGATACCTGTAACCTGAAACACTTGCACAAAACACATTAGACCCTTAAGGTAAAGCAAGTAATAAAAGGACAAGTATAATGTAACAAGTAAATTGCGATCAAGTAAGTAAACATGATGTGAAACATGTGAGCAACTTGATCATACACCAAAATAGTCATATGGAAATGACTACAATGATCATATAGCAATGCAAATGATCATCCAAACAAACAACCAACAAATCACAATAGCATAAGGATGTATGCATGTCCAACACATAAGCATGATGCGATGAGAGCAACAAAGCATAGATACTAAACATAACTCAAAGCACCATAAAACAACGAGAAAACAAGCATAATGTAAAACAAAACAAAACAAGGTTTTCTCATAAAAGAATGTCTTCTCCCCTTACGAATGTGCACGAGGTAGAATTACTCCCCCTAAGAGTGTGCACATGAGTCAAATAGAAATGACGATACAAACCGGTATACTCTCCAGTATACTCTCCCCCTTTTTGTCACGAATAGACAAATTAATCAAGAGGAAGGAGGGAAAGAAAAGAAGATATGAGCAAAGGTATGATGCATGAGGGGTGCAAGATGAATGAGAAAATGAAGCTCAAATGAAAAACAAAAACATCTTAAAACATGCTACAAAGCATAAAGTATACATGACATGCTAAGGATGACAGAACATAGGCATGACATAGACACAAGAACATGTTATAAGTGCTAAAAGGTCTAAAAAAGACTTAACTAGCATGAGTGAAGTGCAAAACATGTCAAGTGTTAGAGTGTGTGAAGCAAAGGTGCATCTAGTGTGCATGTGAGATGCATGACCAATGCATGAATAAGCACTCACGGGGTAAAGTGTATAAAACACACCACCAATGATCAAAACATGATAAACATGAATAATTATGCTGATCCCCAAAAATTGGTACTCATCAGAGTCCAAAACAACGAGAAAATGTCATTTGGGCATTTTATCAAATACTTAGAGTGCACACACTACACATGTATGTTAAATAATGCATGAACATATGAAAATTTTGCCTAAATACATGTTATTTTTGCCACAAGGGGCCAACACCCAAAGCAAATCATCATTTAAAACAAAGCCCAATCAAAAAGATTGACATAAAATAGGTTTTCCAACCCCCAATTGAGAAAAATCCCAACTATGAACATAGAATCTCCAAAAACATAATCTAAGGATCAAAATCAATGAAAAGAGTCAAAGATTACCTTAGAGATGTTTATGAAATGTAAAACAATTGAATTTAGTTGGGTTTTGATGTAGAAACATTAAAACAGGGGTTTGGGAGAAGATGGGAGAAGTTTAAAACAAATGTCCCACGAAGTGCCCTTTAAAAGTTGATCTGGAAATTTTCGCTGGTAATTTTGCTGGTTAGCTTCCCGCGAAAATTTCACTGGTATCTCGCTAGTATTTCGCTGGTAAGCCTTACTCGCGAAACAGTCGCGAGACAGTCACGAAACTCTCTGTCCAAAGCTGAAAAACATGAAAATTGGACCCTTTAACTTGTGACTAAACTTACACATAAAATAAGTCACGAAAACACCCAGAAAACATGTTTTTCACACAAAAATAACTTGAAAAAGTTTGAAAAATATGGATGATACAAATCACTTCCAAAAGCAAACAAAAAGAACAAAAATCTTTTTGGTTTGATCCACATATGGTTGAGCACACACCCATCACATTTGAACCTGTACAATCACATAAATGAAATAGATATTCATTGAACATTAGACTTGTGTGTTGAGTGTGTGGATCAAGTGTGGAATAGTCCTTAGTCTAGAGTGAAACTTCAATGATCAATTCAATCAAGTCATACACAACTAGTACTAAGTCAAGTGGTCTATCTCAATTATAGAAATGAACATATATGACCTCCCACAAGAGAATGATTACAAAACTTAGAAGCTTTTCATTTGGCTTCTGCATAAATCGTAACATTTGATCCTTTTTGGATAATACATCTCTTTTTGAAATCGGTGCTTGAAATTTTTGATATTTCAACATTGAGAGTTAGTCTTTGGCTTTTTAAGCACCATACATTTCAATCCAAAAGTCACTTTCCCTTTTCCCTAGTCAAATACTAGTATGTGCGACAGGTTTTTGCAGCTCATAATCTCCTTTTCATTTTGAGATTAACATTTGGAGAGCTCTATTGCGAAAACATAAAAAATGTGGGAAGATATATAGGCACAAGTATATGCAAGTATCAAGACCATCAAGACTATTGACCAATCATTCATGACAAGCTTGAAGATTTATTTACAACAGTCACACATAGTTTTCAAGATTTCTCCCACAAAGATATATGTGCATACATAACAAGCTAAGCTCGTAAATGCACTACACCATAAGTACGAAGGTACTAGGCCAAACTCACATGTGAAATGTACTCAAACATATATGATCAAACTTTGTGAATTTTTCACTTTTTATGTGTTTTTGAATTTTTACACACACAAAAACAAAAGTATAAAAGTAAGATCAAATGCAAAAACAATCAAAACAATGCATATAAAGAGATGCATGATGCACAAATGCATGACAATGAAGCATCTAATGCATGAAGAGTCCTACAAAGATCGAAAGAATTAGATCAAGGACCAAAAAAGCAAAAGCTCAACCATAGGAACCCTTCCTCATCCAAACGGAAAGATTGTTTGGAATGAGTGTCTCATGAGAAATGAGACAAGGATTGGAAGAATGAGATCCGGAGATGCACATAGACAAGGAGCTAAGAGCATTAAACACTTTCTTTAACAACATGCTATTTTCACTCAAATCCGGTTTACCCTTTTTAGCACAACTTCCAAACAGCTCAAGTTTCTCTTTTCTTTTTATTCTTTTAAGAGCTTGAAACTTAGAGCAATGTGGTCTAAGATGACCAAAAGCACCACAATGGTGACAAATAATGTGTTTAGGTCCACTAGCCCTTTTGGGAAGGGACCTAGCAACATGAGTTTGTTTTCTGTTCAACTTATGACATTGAGATCTTATATGACCAATCACACCACAATGGTGGCAAGTAGGAACAAACTTAGATCCACTCAGTTCCCTAGGATGGGTCCTAAACAGAGGCTTAGGCTTAGGCTTAAGAGCCTTTCTCTCCACCTTTCGATTTCTTTTATGTGGAGAAATGTACATAGATTTGTCCTTTGAGGTAGAACACACAATATGCACAAAATCGGGTACCACAACATGATTGCAACATATATTTTCTTCCTTTTTAGCAACAGGTTCAGCAATCAAACACTTGGCATGCATCTTAAAAGATTCATTTTCACATTTAAGATCATTAACAAGTTTGTTAGACAAAACAAGTTTAGCATCCAAGTCCATATTCAAACATTCAAACTCATTCATCTTTTCAAGAGAATTTTCAGCAAGCTTCTTATACTTTTCAAATAATTTATTGGATTCATTGAGCTTAGCAATCAAATCATCCTTTTCATAATGAAACTTGCTCAAATTCTTATGAAACTTCTGAGCTCCTTTCTTCAAGAGTTTGATGTTAGGAAAATCAACAACACCCATAGATTCAAGTAACATGTCATCACAATTATGAGGATTAACACTCATAGAGGCATTTTCACAGACACATGGCATGTTACAATCTACAACATCCATAGAAGCATACAAAGCATTATCCATGGCAAAACACACAAGGGGTCAAGGATCACACTTAGGTAATGAAACCAAAACAAGTGTACCCGTTCTGATACCAATTGAAAGCTCTAAAATGTGTGAAAACACAAGAGCTATTTAGACCCCCCAAATTAAAGTTATGGCTCGATTGATTTTACTTTAACTTAATACTAAGTGCAGAATAGAGTAAATGCGAGTGGATAAACAAACAAGCTACTCTAACCTATATTCATAATAGCACAGTAGTAAAATGAAAGGTAAAAAAGTAAGGAAGAAAGATGCAAACACAAAGACAACACAGCGATGTGTTATCGAAGAGGAAATCGAAATCCTCGGCGTAAAACTTCTCCGCTGCCCTCCAAGCGGTCAATAATCCACTAGAGAATGAATTTGGGATACATGAACAACAGAAGACCCTCCAAGCCTAATCTACCTAGTGTAACTAAGCCCTCCAAGCTTCTTGCTCCAACGAGGTTACGCCGAACCTTTGTCTTCTCTAGGTTACCGGATCCTGCTATAGCCCATAGCATCAACCAAGCCTCACTGGCTTCTTTTGGCAATTCCCCAAAGCTTCCCAAACTCCAAAATACTCTCTACACTCTAAATAGGTGTGGGTCATGTTTAGGTACAAATTTCCTTTTAAGGTATGACAATGAAAGAGGGATAGAGAAGATGCTACAATAATTTCTCACTAAGGATAAGTATCTCTCTCTCAAAAAGATGGGTGTGTGTGTTGTAGAAAACCTATCTAGGGTTTTTCTCTCTGAATGGTCTCATCTACATTTGTGGGTAATGAGGATATATATAGTATGGGTGAAGGGTAAGAAAGTCACACGTAAAAATCCTCCAGGCAGTGAGTTTCGCGACTATCTCGCGAGAAGGCCTTACTCGTGAGACACTCGCGAAATCCTCCAAACTGGCATGACTCTTCAGCTTCCAGCATGTGTTTCTCACATGGCTGTTTTGCGGGTTAGCTTCACGTGAGCTTCTCGCTAAATCCACTAATTCTTCATTTAAGTTTGAATCTTCACCAACTTAATACTAAACCCAATACAATAAAATCCTACAAAATACAAGGAACAAAATTAAAGCAATTACAACACTTTTTGTCATGGAATAAAGCCAACATAAATCATAGTTGTAAATCACAACTTTACAGTAACGATCTTCTTTCTCTTTGTACTTCTAAAAAGTAGGATTTCTAATGTGAAACATCTAATCAGAATAGCAGTGTTTCACTGATTCTACAAATGCCTTCTTCACTTCCTCATCTGGTTGCTTATGCTTAAAGCGTTGAGCTCTGTATCGAGCATATAAAGCGTCTAGCTCAGAATTTGGGTATTCTGTAAAAGTTGTCCAAGCTCCATTAAGTTTTTGGTGAAAAAGTGTTGGGAAATTTAGATCCCAGTTGATTGAATTAACAAGTTTTAAACCCAAGTTGTTAATTAGATTTATTATGAACAAAACTTGTTAAAACAAACAAACATCAATATCATGTCAAAATCATGCAACGGAAAAAATAAATAAGACAAGATACGATGACCCAGGAAAACCAATGAAACAAACTAGTTTCACAGTAAAAAACCTAAGGGGAAACCCTCCCGAAAAGCAATCCACTATAATGAAAAGAAGTTTCAGATCTAGTACAAAACCTTTGTCCCTAAACTCTACAATCCCCGTAGATGAACTTACAGCAGAAACCTTCTACCACTTCAAAACCTCTGAACTCTTCAATATATGAACGCCACCCTTTGATGATGCACGAATCCCAGTACGTGACTAACCAATTGCGCAGATCCCAGTACGC
Organism: Notholithocarpus densiflorus; assembly: GCA_030021035.2. Classification (NCBI taxonomy): domain Eukaryota; kingdom Viridiplantae; phylum Streptophyta; class Magnoliopsida; order Fagales; family Fagaceae; genus Notholithocarpus; species Notholithocarpus densiflorus. Next base: position 8,401 of record JARYZH020001975.1, on the reverse strand, counting down.
GACTTAATCACCAACTAGAAGAAGATGTTGGTTGCAAAGTTCTACACTTCACCAACAATGAAGATCAAGAAGCACTTGGTTACAAAACCCTAAGGCGCAAAGACGTAGTAGCTTCTTTCAGAGAGAATAAGGCATTGGTCACCTTTTGCATATGTTCTCCTTGTATTCTTTTCTATGACGGCCTCTAAAATAAGCCTTATATAGGTCTAGGGTTGTGAGAAAAGAAACCCTACACATACATGTCAGCATGGGCCGAAAATCAGATCTGAAAAACTGAATTTCGTAATGCTCAGTAATTCTCGATCGATCGAGGAGGTGTCAAGAAGGTGTCGAGGATTAAAACATCAGACACAAGAAATGAGGCTCGATCGATCCACCAGGTGTCGAGAAGCTATCGAGGGGTCAGAAACTTTCTCGATCGATCGACCAGCTATCGAGAAGGTGTCGAGATTGCGATAAGAAACACCTTAAGAGGTTCGATAGATAGCCTAGCTATCGAGAGGTGTCGAGAAGCTATCGAGCCTTAAAAAATTAGCACTTCTTCACTTGAATCTTGGACAGATTTGCATGGCTTCAACACTTGAACTTGAAACAAGGTTTCTTGAAGCATTGAACACATCCTAGATCTACCCAAATACAAGTAAAGTGCATTTTGTCAAAGGATTAGCCAATTACATAAAATATGTCCTTAACAATCTCCCCCTTTGGCAATCCGTGACAAAACCACAACAACCAAATGAATATATGAAAGAAGTCATAAATCACTCAACTCATATTTACTTGTTGAATACAATAAAATCTATCCTAACACAAACTCTTGAAAAACTTTGCAAGAAGAGAGTTCATGGCATGGAAGACTTTGACAACCTGTATTTCTGAAACACTTTAAACAAAACTCATCAAGGCATCTTTGTGTGAAACAGAAATAATAGATTGCATACAATAAAGAAACATGTGTATAAAGAAAGAAAAGAAACAACACATGTAGAGATAGGTGAAGAAGACATACATCATCAAGGATAAGCATAATATATGTAAACATGGTCACAAGACCCAAGGTACAAGAAGTAGGAGGTAAGCACTCCCCCTAACAAGATGAAACACATCTCCCCCTTACAAAGACATGTATTTCTCCCCCTAACATGTAGAATCTTAAAAAGAAACCACATATTCTCCACAAGTTCTCCCCCTTTTTGTCATGATTGGCAAATGGTACAAGAAGCTAGAAAGTTTCACCCGAGAAACATAAAGATGATCAAGGATGATCAAGGGGGTACAAAAAATCCATATAAATCCATGAATGTAATGAAACAAGATGTTATGGATGACAAGATAATAGAAGGATGCAAAACATGTGAAAAACAAATCTCTCAGCAAGAAAAATGTTATGCACATAGATCCCAAAACACACACACACACTAAAAAAGTCTAACCAATTTTATATTTCAAAAAACAAGTCAAGACAGTTTAGTGAGCATATATTAACACATGTAAAACCTTGTGATGGCCAAATCATATTGTACCTTCACATGTATCAAGAGTAGTAAAGAATATTGCGTGTTGTGTGTGAAAAACATCGCAAGATTGCATAAGTGCATACAAGTTATGACAATTTGAGATATGAGAAAATCACTTTAACTCACACACAATCATAACTGTTTGATGGGGATTATCACCTTCGAGGTACATCCTATAACTCCCACATTTCCTAGAAAACACGCTTACAATCATATTTAAAAGCATTTTTTATCTTTTTGCTTTTGATTTTTCTTTGCATATTTTTCTATTAAGCATATCATGCATGGGCATATAAGAGAGAGAAAAGAAATACCCAATGATATATGACATTCCAATTTTGCTATGCCGAAGCACACAAATGTCATTGACACTGCACTTTTGCTATGCCGAAGCATACAGGTGTCATTATGATTGGCGGGCAACAGTGGTGAGATGGTTATTTATGCCTTTCTCTTAGGATTTTCTAATCCTTCCCGTCAAAAAGAGTGATACGAGTGTTAAATGCAAGAGACAACTTAATCTTACTCATCACAAACACGAGCCACAAAGCTCACTTGCTTAGTTGTGCATAGAGATGCTCATCTAAGTTACAAGAGATACAAAGTTTAGAAAACTTTGTTTCAATGGCCATCCAAGGTACAGAAGTACCAATGTACACAAAAAACACATTGTTTTTGTATTTTCTGATTTTTTTTCAATTTTATTTTTATTTTTATATGAAAAACAAAACAAAGCAAAAACTGAAAAATTAACCAAACAAAAACAAGTTAAGCAAAGCATAAAAACTAGATGTAGATGCATGAAAGCATGATTCCAAAAAGCATGATTCCAAAAGCAAATAAGAAATCAAGAAAAAAGAGTCCAACTTTAGATAGAAATAATTAAAGCATAGGACAAACAGAAAAGACAATTAAGTTTTAGGCTCCTTTCTCACCCACACAGCACGAGTCTTTGGCCATGAAGATGAAAAGGCACGTGTCCTAGTATGTTTACTAAAGGACATAGAAGAATTAGAATTCTCCTAAAATTGAGTTAAAAGGCTTAAAGCTTTTAATAACTCTCTAAACAAAGGTGTAGGCCCTTGAGAGGAAACCTGTGACCGTTTGGACAATTGCTTATGAAGATACAACTTAAAGCAATTAGGACGAATGTGTCCAAAAACACCACAATGGTGACAAACATGATGTCTAACAAAGGATTTAGAATTAGCCAAAACAGTTTTGGATTTCATACCTTTATTACCTTTCTCAGATTGAGGCACAAAAACAGTCCTTAATCCAGAAGCCGTGGAAGAGGAAGGACCAGAGGAAACAGCATATCCTAAGCTAGTCTTATCAGAACTAGGCTTTTGAGCACTCAAGACCTCATCAAGCTTTGCACTAGACATCCTCTCTATTTGAGTTCTAGCTTGACTAAGCTCAACTTCTAGATTCTTGACCTTCTCTTCTAATGAGGTGTTCTCCACAACAAGAGTCTCAACTAACCTTGTAGTCTCATCTAGTTTGACTAACAAACCAGCTTTTTCAGTCTTTATCTCATTAAACTCTTTTCTACAAAGATGAGAAGTCTTTTCAGATTTTAATGAATTTAGTGAATAGCTTATCATAGGCTTCCTGAAGGGTCACCTTCTTGGGTACTTCATTATCAGAAGAATCCTCACTGTCACTAGCACTCTCCACAATCACCTTATTGGTTGAGGCAGCTGATAGGCCACAAACGTATTGACCCCTTGTGATAAATTAATTAATTAATTAACCAAGTTTATTAATTAATCAAATTAACATGCAAAGCGCGTGGTAGCACAAACAAAACACCAAACAACTAAATACGGAGCGAAAAATAAAAGACACTGTGATTTGTTTACGAATGGGGAAAACCTAACGGCAAAAATCCCACCGGGTGATTTTCAGGTCAACACTCCTAAAACTCCACTATTATCACAACAAGCGGTTACAAGTAAAGGAATCCCAAGTACCTTACTAACCTACAGTTGAACCCTTACCCCAATACCCAATTGGACTTGTTCTGTAGTGACAATTTCCCTTTTAGATGCACGGCTCCTAAGAGAGAGAAAAGAAATACCCAATGATATATGACATTCCAATTTTGCTATGCCTAAGCACACAAATGTCATTGACACTGCACTTTTGCTATGCCGAAGCATACAGGTGTCATTATGATAGGCGGGCAACAGTGGTGAGATGGTTATTTATTCCTTTCTCTTAGGATTTTCTAATCATTCCCGTCAAAAAGAGTGATACGAGTGTTAAGTGCAAGAGACAACTTAATCTTACTCATCACAAACACGAGCCACAAAGCTCACTTGCTTAGTTGTGCATAGAGATGCTCATCTAAGCTACAAGAGATACAAAGTTTAGAAAAATTTGTTTCAATGGCCATCCAAGGTACACAAGTACCAATGTACACAAACACACACTGTTTTTGTATTTTTCTGATTTTTCAATTTTTTATTTTTTATTTTATTTTTATATGAAAAACAAAACAAAGCAAAAACTGAAAAATTAACCAAACAAAAACAAGTTAAGCAAAGCATAAAAACTAGACTGACTCAAAACTGTAAAGCAAAACATACAAGTAATGCAAACAAACAAAAGAGAGAAGAAAGTGATAGAATCACTTGGAGCCCTTTTCCTTCCACACCCTGGAAGAACCTTTCCTTTGATTAAACCCTTGAACCGGTGGTGAGGGGGAAGAATTTAAACTGTTCAAGTTTGAAAGGAACATGAGGGCTTTGAGAAGATCTCCAAGGGGAGCAAGAGAGGATTAAATCTGATTTTGGCTTCCAGATGCTATCATGCCGTTGCTCTGTTGAGTGGCAAGCCACTTATAGCAATTTGGTCAAGTATGACTGGCAGCTCCACAATGATGACAGAGATGATGCTTCTTCTGTTTAGGCTTATGAGAGTTAGCCTTTTTAACCCTAAGGTTCTTAGCTTCTTTCTTATCTTGCTTAGGGGGTGATCCTAAGATAGATTTATTTTTTTCTAAGTTTTCACTAGCTAAAACAGTTTTAACATCATTGTTCTCAATTTCAACATTATTAGTATGAGGAACAAAAACAGTAGAACCAGTAGAAGCAATATTAGAGGAAGAAGGACCATACCCTAAACCTCTTCGATCGGAAGCAGATTTCTGAAGATTTAGCATCCCATCAAGCTTTGCACTTGAAGTCCTCTCCAGTTGAGCTCTGACTTGAAACAACTCTACTTCAAGCTTCTTGGTCTTCTAAGCCAAGAAATTGTTCTCGAATCTCAGTGCTCCAATAGTCTGATTAGTTTCATCAAACTTTGTGGAAAGCTCTTCACGATCAAGTTCCACATCACTGAGCTTCTTGGTGGCTAGCCTATACAGTTTCTCATGCTTCTTGGAAAGCTTGTACAATTTCTCATAGGTCGTGTGGATATCATCTTGATCATCCATCTTCTCAAACTTTGAGTCCATCAAATCTTCTTCATCCACATCTTCTACAATCCCTTCAGTAGGATCTACAGAGGCAGTGAAGGCATTCAAGATTCCGTCATCCTCATTGTCGGAATCATCCTTAGGCTCGATGTCGCTCAAGGTAGCAGCAAGTGCCTTGCTCTTCCCAACGCTCTTGAGATATGTAGGGCACTCATGTTTCATGTGACCGAAACCTTGACACCCAAAACACTTAGGTCCTGCAAGGACAGTGTACTGACCACCTTCCTTAGCATCCTTCTTCCCTTTGTCTTGGCCTTTAAACTGAGAAGAACTGGATTGCCTGCGATCCTTATCGAAGCCCTTTCCATTTGCGTTCTTCATAAACTTTTTGAACTGCCTGGTGATGTAGGACTTCATCTTGAAATCTTCATCATCTGAAAACTCATCTGTCTCACTGTTCTTGGCCTTCAGTGCCATGCTCTTACTCTTGCCTGACTTACCAATCCTTGTTAACCCTAGTTCGTAAGTCTGTAGATTACCAACCAGCTCTGTCAAAGGAATCTTGTCAATATCCTTTGATTCCTCGATCGCCGTAATCTTGGCATGGAATCTCTCAGGCAGAGATCTGAGCACTTTCCTCACAATCTTGGGTTCAGGAATGGTCTCCCCAAGATTAAACGCCGAGTTCACTATGTCTTTAAGCTTGGCATAGAACTCGTCAAACGATTCATCCTCCTCCATCTTAATCTCTTTAAAGCTTGTAGTGAGCCTCTGAAGCTTTGAGTCTTTGACAGCCTTAGTTCCCTCATAGGTTGTCTAAAGGATGGTCCAAGCCTCCTTGGCAGTTTCAGTAAAGGATATCTTCTTAAACTCTTCATTGGTGACTGCACTGAATAGAGCATTCAATGCCCTGCTGTTGAAGTTTGCCGCCTTGATCTTAGCATTATCCCAATCGGCCGACGCTTCCGTAGGCTTAGTCTAGCCTATCTCCACAGCTTGCCACACCTTCTCATCTAAAGACTACAAGAAATCTCTCATGCGTACTTTCTAGTATGCATAGTTAGTGCCATCAAATAAAGGAGGTATAATTAATGACTGTCCTCTATCCATGACAAACAGGAGTCAATGGATCAACACAACAAAGATTAAACCTTAATCAGAGTGTGCCTGCTCTGATACCACTTGATAGGCCACAAACGTATTGACCCCTTGTGATAAATTAATTAATTAATTAACCATGTTTATTAATTAATCAAATTAACATGCAAAGCGCATGGTAGCACAAACAAATCACCAAACAACTAAATACGCAGTGGAAAATAAAAGACACGGTGATTTGTTTACAAATGGGGAAAACCTAATGGCAAAAACTCCACCGGGTGATTTTCAGGTCACCACTCCCGAAACTCCACTATTATCACAACAAGCGGTTACAAGTAAAGGAATCCCAAGTACCTTACCCACCTACAGTTGAACCCTTACCCCAATACCCAATTGGACTTGTTCTGTAGTGACAATTTCCCTTTCTGATGCACGGCTCCCAAGTATGTGACTAACCAATGCGCGGATCCCAATACGCGACTTCAATCTCCAACTAAGAAGGTTGTTAGCTGCAAAGTTCTTCAGTTCATCCACATGATGAAGATCAAGAAGATGCTTGGTCACAAAACCCTATGGTGCAAATTCACAGCAACTTCTCCAAGAGAAAGAGACGAACTAGGGCAAGAACTTTGTCTCTGGTCATAATTTGCTTGAACAGAGTTTGCTCAATATTTGTGCAACTTGTGAACACTTTGACGGCCCTTAAAACAATCATTTTATATGTTTAGGGTTAGGAGAAAAGAAGGCCCAAACACATAATCACGGATCCCAAGAAAAACATATCAGATTGCTGTTTTCTTAAATCTCGACAGATAGGAGGTGTCGAGAAGCTGTCGAGAAGGTGTTGAGCACACGGGGCTGAAACAGCTTTCTTAAGCTCGATAGATGCAGCTGTCGAGTTTTAATAATTCTGCACTTTCAACTTGTTTTCTTGGACAGACTTGAAGGCTTTAACACTTGATCTTGAAACATGGTTTCTTGAAGTATTTAAAACACACCCTAGATCTTTCCAAATACAAGTAAAGTGCGTTTTGTCAAAGGATTAGCCAATTACATAAAATCATGACATATGTTCTTAACATGTGAAACATATATGTCCTAACAGCAGCAAAGGCCATAACGTGACTACATTCATCCACATACTCATTAGAAGAGTCATTCTTAGTGTCACTCCAAGTAGCAACCAACCCTTTATCTTTTGACTCCTTAGTCTCTTCCTTCATGAGGTAGTTTAGGCACTCTATCCTCATATGACCAAAACCTTTGCACTCATGGCATTGGATGAGGGGTTTCTCATTCTTACCCTTCCTATAGGATTTAGATTTTCTAGGAGGTTTGCCCTTATCCTTTTCCTGAACTGAAGAAGCTTGATAATCTCATCAGTTATGAAAGTTAGATCATCATCCTCATCATCATCTTCATCTTCACTTTCATCTTCATCTTCAGAGTCCTCAATCTCTTCCTCTATTCCCTTAAGAGCCAAGTTTTTACTCTTTCCACCTTTTCCCATTGAGCCTAATCCCATCTCATAGGTTTGAAGGTTCCCTACAAGCTCAGTCAAAAGAAGTTGATCAATGTCCTTCACTTCTTCAATGGCAGTGATCTTGGCATGGAATCTTTCAGGTAAGGACTTAAGGATTTTTCTAACAATCTTGGATTCTACTATGAATTCTCCAAGACTAAAGGCAGGATTCACAATATCCATGAGTTTGGCATAGAACTCATCAAAGGTCTCATCCTCCTCCATCCTTATTTCTTCAAAGTTACTAGTGAGTCTTTGAAGCTTCACAGTTTTTATTGCCTTGGTACCTTCATAGGTGGTCTCAAGAATGGTCCATGCTTCCTTGGTAACTTCCATGGATGATATTTTCTTGAATTCTTCATTAGTCACTCCACAAAACAAAACATTCAAGGCCCTACTGTTGAAATTTACCACTATGATTGTTGCATCATCCCAATCCACTGGCGCTTCCTTTGGCTTAATCCAGCCAACTTCAACAGCTTGCCATACCTATTCACCTAGAGCCTGCAAGAAGACTTTCATACGAACTTTCCAGTACGTATAATTAGTGCCATCAAATAAAGGAGGAATCAAAAGAGATTGTCCACGATCCATGACAACGGGGGTTAAGGATCACACTCAAGAAATTAATCCAATCAGAGTGTACCCGCTCTGATACCACTTGTTGGAAAATTTAGACCCTAATTGATAGAATTAACAAGTTTTAAACCCAAGTTGTTAATTAGATTTATTATGAACAAAACTTGTTAAAACAAACAAACATCAATATCCTGTCAAAATCATGCAGCAGAAAAAATAAATAAGACAAGATATGATGACCCAGGAAAACCAATGAAA
>JARYZH020001974.1:0-20134 GCA_030021035.2 Notholithocarpus densiflorus | reverse complement strand
AAAATTCACACTTAATTATTTTTAAATTAATTTTTGTTGGAACCAATCAAAATTAAGTGTTTAAAATAGGACGAGATCGGGCCCATTGTGTAGGTGAGCCATGATCATTGAAAATTGTTTGTATGATAACTTTTGATCAGGTGGTCTGATCAAAGCTCATGACATACCATTGTGATCGCTAGAGTATTAAGATTTGTTTTGTCTCACAAATATGAAGATTTACCTGTTGAAATTACGATCATGCCCTTGGTGCAACATTACTGTTTTGCCCTAAATATTGGTTAAATGCAAGTTGTAAAATGGGGTGTCTACAGTTTTGCTCCTCAACTGTTGGTCAATGACACCCACATCATTTTCATCACCATTTAAAAAAAAAAAATTTTATTAATGTTCTTTACATTTACTTGTCATTACATTACATTAACCTGTTCATTTCCAACCACATCCATAAACAAATCATCCATTCATTTCCAACCACATCCAAAAACAAATCATCCATACAATCTAAAAATGAAATAAAGAACCATTATACTATTAAAACCATTGAAGTAAATTGTTCACAAAGTAATTACAACAATATATAGATAAATGATGTCTTCCATACATTGCAAAAATGAAATTGAGTTCAAGTAACGCCACAAAAAACGTCTTTTTGCCACCAATCTCATATTTGCACAAGTATAAAGAAAAATACATCAATAACATATCTACTAGAAAAAGCAACTACTTATACAACTAATCACAAGATTGCTCAAAGTTCAGCTAAATTTGATACATTTATATTACTAACATTGATCCAGGTTAAAAACAAAGTTTGATACAAGAACATCTTATGCCCTTTAATACTTAGATCATTAACATAACATACCAAGAATGTCAAAAGTACTACATGAAAATTTGATCATCATCACCACATGATTATCATAGGCAAGGGAATGATCAAGATAGTGGGAAGGTTCACTTTAATTCAAAATGACCCAAGAACCAATAATTACAGTAAGAAAATAAAAATGAGGGACTTTACTACAAGCAGTGTACTTTTGTATTTATTGATTCATTTAGGTGACTTAATTTTATCACCTTTTTTTTTTAAGATAGGTGCAACTAACCGAACTAAGGTTTATATTTGGTTTGTGAAATCTTGTTTATGTTTTATTCTTTTGTGAAAATTTTAGAAAAATGAACCTCGGACTGTATTTAAGAGATGCAAATACATACAGTCCGAGGTTCATTTTTCTAAAATTTTCACAAAAGAATAAAACAAAAACATCGGACTGTATTTAAGATATTGAAATTAGCAGAAAAATTATGAACACATGTTTGTTCAAAGATACTCAAAGACAGGTACAGTACCTAATTTTAGTAGGTTTTTTATTTTATTTTATTGTATTGTGGCCTGTAGAATGTTGGTCTCACTTCTCAAAGGAAATACAGTTGGTGGCTGGTGTCTAATTTCAGTGGGGATCTTATGGTTCCTTCTCTTATAAACTGGCTTAAACTTAATACATAGAAGTGTATGGCAAAACAATTTAGCAAAAAAAAAAAAAAAAAGTGTATGGCAAAACAAAAAGGGGCCAGAGTATTATTTTCATCCATAAAATATATCTATATCAAAGTTCAATTTTCTTACGAAAAATTATGTACAGTTTAGTCTGTCAAGTTTAAAGAACAGGAAATATAAATATATATATATATATATATATATATATATCTCCAAAGTTCAATTTTACCATTGCCCCACTTTTCTTAAAATATACTTCCAAATCATATGAACTGTTTATTCAAAATGTTTGGTGAAAAGAATAAAGATAAATTAATGTTATGATGATAACTTCATAAGTGAATAATAATCAATAATATTGTACTAAAGTAATGCTACAGTCACAAACTACATTATAACATTTTTATAAACCTTTGATGTGATCAGCTTTTTATTGGTTTTTATCTAGACCCATTATTAACATCATTTTTTCATTTACCAATAATTACTCACCACATCAGCAATTTGTAATAATTTTTGTAAAAAATTTTGTATCTCTGGCATTATTCATTGTACTACGATTATAACTATTCTGAAAAAGAAAAAAAAAGTAATACAGAATTTTATTAGAGGCATACCTCTAGTCATCATTGTTCAATTGCCTGAAGAGAAACCCGTACCTTAATGCAAGATTTAATACAGAATACTTCTAGAGTTCTAGCCCATGGTCCCCTTTTATGAAAAAAAAATTTATGAACCCGTCTTTAAATGTTGGTCTTTATACCGGGCCTTGTTGCCCAAGTGGTACCCAGTTCCTCAAGTGATCGCTAGCTCGAGAGTTCGTTTCTCCGAATAAACAATTACCCAGCGAAAAAAAAAAATGTTGGTCTTTATGAATGTTAGAATTGAATTCAACGACCCATAGCCATTTAATAAGCTTTGCTCCCAATCCCAGCCTGGGAAACATTTTACATTTACCTTTCATACGGAAAGCTTACTGAAATTATGATTTCTCTGCCAGAAGCCACGAGGCAACTACACAATATTGCATCCTAACCTTTTTCACAAATGTGAGATCTTTCTTCTGACAAACTAATTGATGAGCATCAAACTTTCTTGAGTAAAACTGTAACAGTAATTAAACACATAAATAATAAATTATTTTTAGTTTTTTATTTTTATTTTTTATTTTTTATTTTTTATTTTTTATTTTTTTTATAAATAGAATAAAAATAAATAAAAATAAAACAATCAACAAAGAAGGACTCTCATGTCATAGATAGATTTTATCTTTTCACACTTCTATATTTTTGTTTAAATTCCAACTTTTATCACTTGAGTCGAATAATTAAACAGCTATTTGTTTATATCTTCATAAAGCTATTATCAAAGAATAAGAATCAAAGTAAACATGGTAACTCGACCAAAATAAAATGCCAAAAATAGGATACGATAAAATGCCATAAATTATTCAGATCTAAGTTAACACATTCAAATCATATCATGTAAATAATGCGAAAAAGTAAATAACACAACGATATGATAACCCAGGAAAACCAAACCGGTAAAAAACTTGGGAAGGATTTAACCTATCTATCCTTAAGGTAAAACAGATCTACTATAAAAGAATTGAAGCTTTTACAATAAGACTTAGACCACTAACATCCTATTGCTACCTCGAGTAGAAAACTTACTACCACGACCACATGATAGCTCCGAGTCCATGGATTACTTCTTTCCTTGATCCACTGCATCCACAAGTACTCCTACTTGTGACTTTAAGACTCCACTCAAAGGTTTTTGATTTTCTTTAAATTATTTATGCAGCAACTGAAACGATCACTAAGTTCTTGACATGAATCTTGATAACCCTAAGTGTGTATGAAGGTAAACACCTTTAGATCTTACAAGAGATTCAACACACAGCATATCAACAACCTCTAAAACGTAGCTAGGGTTTTTCCTTTTATACTTGGAGTAAAATATAAAACCCTACACGTCAAACCGGGCTTGGGCTGAGTTGGAAAAATCTGCAGAAAATTAATTTACACGAGGTTTGATCGATCGAGCCTAATTTTTGATCGATCGAGTATTGCAGATTTAGACAAATATATCCTGCAATTACTCAATTCCAAATTTACAAATAAATACACTTTGAGCAACCTAAATCTAGACTCTAAGTTTTGATCATGGTTTACCAACACATTACACATTGAAGTTCTAATACATTTAGTTTCTAAAGTTTTAGAACCTAACAAAGAGGTTTGTAATAACAGGTTTGAATAAATGCATTAAATAAGTTCATAATGTTTCAAACTATGAGTTTTCTAATGAAATATTCCATATATTCTTAAAAAATTAAGATTCTTAACCAAAGTATGGATGAAAGTTTGTGTATACGGACACCCTCCTTTTTAAGGTTTCTATAAACAAGTAGGAATCTTTTTTGTTTTTTAAATGAAATATTCTGTTAAGAAAGTTAGGTATGGATGTTGTTATAGAAATTTCAAGGGAGAAATGTCATTTGTACAAGCATTTGGAGGGAGTGTCATTTCAATATATTGTAAATCAACTTTGAATTATAGTTTCTGTTTATATGCTATTTGTCTAAACCATATACCAATCATATTTTCGTTTATCATAAAAAAAAAAATGTGTACTATTTTTAATGTAAAAATAACAAACTAAGATTAGTTTTTTGTATTTTACAAAATCGAATAAGCACAAAAATTAAACAACAAATACTATTTATATGGTTGGTTCAACTATATGATTTGCTAAGAAGAATAAGAGCATTCACGTTGGACTTGCTAAAATTTTAGCTAAATTTAACTTTAAAATTAAGCCACTTCTCTACTTTAACTCATTTTTTACTTCACCTGCATCAAACTACTTCTTCTTCTTTTTTGGTTACTCTATTTAAATATTATTTATCAATTTATTCTATTTTATTTACAAATAAATTGGACGGTCAAGATCAACCACCATTCTATTTGCCTAGATTGGGCCACTCGATGCAAAGATTATTCATCTCACAACCAAATCAGCCAACAATGACCAACTTGGCTCCTACGTACATGCCCAAACGATAGCCACCGCATAGTCAACTTAGCTATCTCATGCTTAATGATAGCCATCCTTAGGTCAACTTCGCCACCATATACCCAACGACAGCCATCACACGCCTAACCAGAGCCACCCATGGCTAACGATGACCATCCCATGCTACAGTAGAGAGAGAGAGAGAGAGATCAGTTGGAAAAATGGTAAAATATATACTTTGGTAAATTGCTGTGGTAGTAATTAGTTTTGATTATGCACTATATAGCTTGAAGTATTTTTTAGGACTGTATACGAGCTGAGCTGAGCTAAGCTAAGTATTAAACATTCAGACTTGTTCATTTAGTTATATTTCTAGCACGGGTCAAAATTGAAATTATCGCCAAACAAGATTACATGTTCAAGTTTGATTTAGTTTCTTATTGAACAAGCTCGAGCTTGTTTACAAGTTACTTGATTAACTTATTTTTTTTCCCGTATATAGTAAAACAATGATTAAAATTTTGTATCGTTTCACAAATTTTTACTATGAATGGTTTGTTTAATTATGTTATCAATAAACTACAAACAATTATTTGATTTCATATAAACCTATTTACAAACTTGTACATTCCAATCTCAAGTTCATATGAGTATATTTTTAGACAAGTAAACGTATGAAAATAATATTATATATAGTTAAATCAAGTTTCACGAGTCTGGCTCTTTTAAAAGTCAAGCCTAAATTTAGGCTTTGTCGGGGGCGGTTTTTTTGTGCGTAGCCATGTGCCTTTGGAGGTGTGACTTTGCTAGGCCCAGATTTGTTTTGGGGAGGTCAACCTGGAACTCTATATTTGGCCGCATAGACCAATGGCTTCCAGTGTATTTTTTAGCCTACAAAATAGATAAAGCCCAAAGTTTTAGAATCATGATAATGGTTGAAATAAATAAATAATATGTTTAGCATGATAGTTTCGATTAAGTGGTGAGTTGATATATTATTATTATGTTTATTAAGTGATGTCCAATATTAGAAAGTGTTTAATTAGGTGTCCAATGTCCAATAATGGGATGAGTCCAATAGTCCATGTCTTGTTGCGGTTCATGGTTCATGTTCAACACAATAAGGTATGTCCGGCAATGGTCCATGTCCAAATAATATGTGTCCAAGGATGGCTCATGTCCAAATAATATATGTCCAAGGGAAATAATATGTGCCCAATGGTAGTAGATTGATTTATTAATATGTATGTTCATTAATGAAGTATTAGTGAGATCATGTTTATTAAATAGTGAGATGATGTTAAAATAACTTGCATCCAGCAGTAAAATGGTAATGAATAAAATATACTTAATAATATAAAGTTGAAGATAAAATATAATGACTTATCTTCATATTTTGCAGCTCCAGCCATAGCATTAGTGGACTTAGCATTTCAGCAACTTTCAGACTTTGCAGCTCCAGCCATACAACACCAGTGGACATAACACTTCAACAGCATGGTGAGGTGAATCCTTTCATGGTGACTTCATGTTTGAAAGGGAAAAATGGGTGCAACTGGAGGGAGAGAGAGCATGTCCAGCCGAGTGCATCGGTTGGTTAAGTTTGTCCTCTTAATCAAGCACTTAAATGATTTTCCCCATGTAATGCCCTTTTAGTTTTTAGTCAAACATGAGTGAGTTCATGTCTTTCATAAGAATAGCTTTAAGTATTGGAAATGTATGTCTTCAAATGAGAATGATTTTAATATGAAGTCTTTGTGGCTTTTAAGAGAAAGGCCTTAGACTTGATGTTCATGTGCCTTCCATGAGATAGGGCTTTTGTAATGTGTTCCTGGAAGAGTATTTGATATGTTTTAAGATGTGTGGAGATGGTGAGAAATATATATATTGTGAGATATGGTGTTTGTAATATGTATAGAAATTATATGTAGATACTTTGTTGGACATAGGTCTTGTATATGTATACTTTGTGAGACATGGAGTTTAGAGATATATGAGAAGTATGTATGGGTATTTTGTGAGGAATGTGTTTTGTAAAATAAATGGAAGTATGAGATAGATAAATGAAGGTTAAATGTTTAAAGGCTGCTGCTGGGATTGTTTTTGTGTATTATGATATTGGTTATGTTGCTTTCTAAGAAGGGAGATTTTGTATGAGAAATAAAGAATGAGATGGAGATATGTTTTGGGCAGCAAAAATGATGAAGTTTCAGAATAATGGAGTGTGGGAAAGATGGGTAATGGATAATGGTATGTTGTAATATGTGTGTTATGTTGTTATCTATGAAGAGAGACTTTGTAAGAGAGATAGGGAAGTGTGAAAATGTGTGTTTTGCAGCAAAATGAGTGAGGTTTCAAAATTATTGAAGATTAGAGAGAGAGCTGGATCAGAGAGGGATCAGAGAGGGAGAGAGGCCCCTTTGGTGTGTGACTTGGTCCTCTTTATATAGGGCCAAGCATGTAACTAGATAAGAACTTAGTTGAAGGGAAAATAGAAAATCAGGAAAAATCTTTGACAAAGTAAGTGGTCTTTTGTTTTTTGGCCAAAAGAAGCAAATTTAGAGACTTTAAGGCTGAAGTTATAGCTGTAACAGTTATCAATCACAGCTATTACAGCTGGATGATGTCATCTGAATGACATCATTTGCTTGGAGGAAAGTATTTGGCATTAAAGTCATGGTTTGGCTAAAAAATGGTAATATAATTTTCATGGGATCCTTCTTGTTTCTGGTACCACAACTGCTGGGATTGGGCATTTATGGGCGAATGACATCATTTTAGGACATGTGTCAATCTGCTGGAGCTTCTACAGCTTCTGCTGGAGCTGTTACAGCTTCTGCAGAAGCTGTCGCAGCTTCCGCTGGAGCTGTTTCAGCTTCTGCAGAAGCTGTCGCAGCTTCCGCTGGAGCTGTTGCAGCTTGTGCAGAAGCTGTTACAGCTTCTGCTGGAGCTGTTATTGGTATTTTTGGCTAAGTTTCATCTCTTGGAAAAATTATATGTTTAGTCCATATATAATTTTGGTAAGTAATAGACTAGTTGGTTGATGTTTGATGAAGTCTTAGAGATGTAAATATGGTCTTTTTGCATTTTAACCAAATTTTGGAGAGTAAGGAGAGTATTTAATGCTAGATATGAGATATTAATATATGTTTAGCCATGTGCTTGGAATTGATTTATATGAAAATAATAATATAATTAATATGAAATGATATAATTATATTTTTAAACTCATATTATATGATGGACATTAATTTTTATGTAAAGAGTATGGGGAGTTTTATCATTTTGAGTGTTATGTGATATGAGAGGCTTACCCAAATGTTACCTATTGCACACTGACCCGTCAGAGTTCAGGGAATTAGGGAAGACATGCCAAGCAACATGTTTTCCTTTATCAACTTTGAACCACTGGAGCTTTACTGAACCTACTTCTTGGCCCTCCAAACCAAGACTCCCAAAATTTCCCAGGTGAGACTCATGAGCTTGGATCATGAGCAAAAAATGAGATGATGTGCCATGAGCTTAAACCATGGACTTTGACGCCTTTCTGTGTAAATATGGGCTCTTTTGGGCTTTAAAAGAGGTTTTCCCAAAATCCATGATAGTGTTTTGACGTGGTGTGGGTTGCCAATGAAATGAAGCCATGTGGTTTGAAAAATTTGTCCTCAACATTCAGCCCCCCGAGTGCATGGGCTTGTTTTGCAAGGGCATGTACGAGTGAAAACACTACTTGAAGATTTTGTAAATGAGTGAATTCCAGGTTGTTGGCCGCTGAAGATGATGTGCTAGATTCGATAAGAACATGCTGATAGTGCCGCTGGAGTAATAAAATAGGTGCTGTTAGGCATGTGGGCTGCATTGGCTATCTCATAGGTGCAGCGATAATAGATTGATGTAGCTGAAACTTCTATAGATGGAGTAGTAGCTTTGTTGAACTTCAAAAGCTTCATTTTCTTTATGGTAGATTGATTGATCTTTATCTAGATCCATGTGTAGCTTTCTTGAATGAGCTGCTGTAATAGTGAAAGACCAAGCCTCCAAGTGTAATATCACCGCAACCTTGGTGATGAATGAGATTTTAAGGATTCTAGCGGAGTGATGGATATGATTATCATGACTTTGAATATGTGTGGGGGCTGCCACGGCTTGATAAAATAGGACTCCAATATATATCTTTATTGATAAATAGAGCTTTATTTGGTGCTTGTAACTTTGTGATGAATGCCAATTAAAATGTCCTTGAAAGAGATTGGCCACTGCTAGACCAATAGAGTTATGTAGTGGATGTGCCTCTATTGACAAATTTGATACTTCTTTGATCAATACCCAATTGTAGCCCCCAGAAATGGAACCACTGAATCAATGAACCAAGCCCCTAAGTGTGTAGAGGCGTTGGATAAGCATGGATGGGTGATGTGGGAAGCACCTTGACAAGTTCAATGGTGGAATCTTGGCATTTTGATGTTTGAAACAGCTCAGACACTTGTGGTAATGATCTTGCATAATGATGTTTTGCTTGAATATGCTTGATTAGTAGAAGTCTGACTGCTGGAGGTGCTGTATAGACTACAATACCGCTGGTATTCTGAACATGAGCAGCTAGAGTTCTGATTTGGATGTAACCACTAGATTCCTTTGTGAACTAGGACATGGCGTATCTAGTGGTTGAGATGATCAATTTTTTTGTAGCAAAGAGATAGTTGGGATCTTCCAGCCATAAGGAGCTTGTTTTGTTTGTCGAAGCAGGCTGCATGATATGTGTTCAGTTACCGCTGGAGATTTTTTTTTTTTTTTTTTTTTTTTGAGTTTGAATAAATGGTTCCTCATTCCTTGGCAGCTTTGTGACTTGCTGAATGTATTAATGGTTGTTGAGTAGATGATGATAATTGAGAGCATCGGATCTCCATCTCTTTGTTGGAAGCTCTTAGGAAGGTATGGCTAGTATAAGTTCTAGCGGTAAAATAGTATGAGCTAGATTTGCTGCAGGCATCACCGCTGAACCGCTGGCTATTTCTTCTTAACTGCATGAGCTTTGTTAATTAATTTGCCATGGGCTTGAACCATGGGCTTTGATTATGGGATTGAATTCCTTAAGTTAACATTAATGAGTAAAATATTATTGAATAAATGATAGGAGAGATGGGTACAAACCTAGAGAAGGAATTTTATGATTTGTAGTATCAAAGCTTAAGAAAGGCTTGTGAATACTTCTTTGTAGACATTGAACCATGGGCTTTGATTATGGGATTGAATTCCATTGATAAAATAGTTTTGCCATGGACTTGAATCATGGGCTTTTATTATTTAGTGTAATTATAGAATAAATAATTACTCTAGTAATATAGTTTTCCATGGGCTTTTGAATAGTAGAGAGATAAATAATGTGATATAAGATAAATGATTACCATGGGTTTTATTAAGGTAAGTTCCATGGATTTATAATAAAATACGAAGTAAATAAGTGTAATAAGTTTTTAATATAATTGCTATAGATTTTAAGGCAAAAACTTTTATGGCCTTAGATATTAGTAACACATATTCATAATTCTCCATGGGCTTGATATATGTTTGCCATAGGTTTTAAATACATTTTCCATGGGCTTAAATATTAGTAACACAAATTCATAATTCTCCATGGGCTTGATGTATGTTTGCCATGGGTTTTGGAAAAATGAATAGTGTTACATAACATAAATAGTTACCATGGGTTTAAATATTAGTAACACAAATTCATAATTCTCCATGTGTTTGATGTATGTTTGCCATGAGTTTTGGAAAAATGAATAGTGTTACATAAAATAAATAGTTAAATTTAATTGCCATAGGTTTTAAATATAATTTCAATGGGCTTAAATATTAGTAACACAAATTCATAATTCTCCATGGGCTTGATGTATGTTTGCCATGGGTTTTGGAAAAATGAATGGTGTTATTTCATAAGATAGATAATATGGTTTAAATGTTTGCCATGATTCATTAGCTTATATACTTGTTTAGGAAAATTAATTTGCCAAAGGTTATTAGCTTTGGGCTTCAAGTATAATGCGTTTGTAAAAAAAAATCTGTTTTGCCAAAGATTATTAACTTTGGGCTTTTGAGCAATATATAATATTTTTGTAAAGTGATTTTGGATTTTTTTCTTTTTTTTTTTTTTTGAAATGATGGTTTGCCTAAAATAGTACTTGGGCTCTTAGTAAAATATTTATAATATGATTTTTGCCAAGTATTGATAACCTTGGGCTTTTGATAAAATAGTGCTAAGTAGTTAGTTTCGGTTTTTTGATAAAATAATGCCAAGTAGTTAGCTTGGGCTTTGATAAAATAATGCCAAGTAGTTAGCTTGGGCTTTTGATGTTGCCAATGAGAATTGGGCTTTGGATGTTGCCAATGAAAAATTGGGCTTAGATGTTGCCAATAAGAATTGGGCTTTTTCGATGTTGCCAGTGAGAGCTAGGCTTTTGATGTTGCCAATGAGAATTGGGTTTTGGATGTTGCCAATGAAAAAATTGGGCTTTAGATGTTGCCAATAAGAATTGGGCTTTTGATGTTGCCAATGAAAAATTGGGCTTTGGAGGAATGAGATATGTGCAATGGGCTCACAGGGCCGATTTTGGGTTTTGCCAAGCGTTGAAGGAAAAAAAATAGGGCCAAATATGTGGTTTTTGGGCTTTATGGTAATGGTTTATATCGTGACCCAATTTGGTAATGAGATAGTAAATACTTGTGGACTAATTTGGTGATGGGATGAGAAATATTCATGGGGGCTATTTGAGTATTTTGGTGAGTGCATAAATAGGGTCAAATAGGCATGTGTATATTTTTATGCTATTGGATAGGAATGATTTGCAAAGGGATTTAAATGTTTTCGTTGGAAACTTATTTGATTGAACCGCTGGAGAAGAAAAATTAATTTTTCAGCAATAGGAATGGTTTCTATTGATGAGGTCCCCCTTTTTATGCCGAAGTGATGGATAACAATGTGTTTGTCTAGCAACATAAGGGCTTATTGCTAATGAGGTCATCTGCCACTGGAGAGATAAATATGTCTAGCAGTAAGAGAGGTTTCTACTGATGCAGCCCTCTATTGTTGAACTTTCAACCATTTTTTTTTCTTTGCTGCTACCACTAGATAAACCTTTTTCTTTTAGGCATAAAAGCTTCTTTATATATATGGGGGCTATGAGCTTGTAATAAGTATGTTGCAAGCCTTAGCTGGAGTAGCTTAAATAGTTGAGAGATAGGTAGCTTGGTATCTCATGAAATATCTTGAACATAATAATGTTGACTTAGCTCCATGAGCTGCTGGATCAAGGGATATTGAGCATGTGTATGTTGGAGTTGAGATCTCCTTCATGATATGTGATTCTAGACTTTTGGAGTTATGATAAGGCTATACTTTATAACTCCCCAGTGGAGTCGCCAGAATGTCGGGGGCGATTTTTTTGCCCGTAGCCACGTGCCTTTGGAGGTGTGACTTTGCTAGGCCCGGATTTGTTTTGGGGAGGTCAACCCGGAACTCGACATTGTGCCACATAGACCAATGGCTTCTAGTGTATTTTTTAGCCTACAAAATAGATAAAGCCCAAAGTCTTAGAATCATGATAATGGTTGAAATAAATAAATAATATGCTTAGCATGATAGCTTGGATTAAATGGTGAGTTGATACATTATTATTATGTTTATTAAGTGATGTCCAATATTAGAAAGTGTTTAATCAGGTGTCCAATGTCCAACAATGGGATGAGTCCAATAGTCCATGTCTAGTTGCGGTTCATGGTTCATGTTCAACACAATAAGGTATGTCCGGCAATGGTCCATGTCCAAATAATATGTGTCCAAGGGTGGTTCATATCCAAATAATATATGTCCAAGGGAAATAATATATGCCCAATGGTAGTAGATTGATTTATTAATATGTATGTTCATTAATGAAGTATTAGTGAGATCATGTTTATTAAATAGTGAGATGATGTTAAAATAACTTGCATCCAGCAGTAAAATGGTAATGAATAAAATATACTTAATAATATAAAGTTGAAGATAAAATATAATGACTTATCTTCATATTTTGCAGCTCCAGCCGTAGCATCAGTGGACTTAGCATTTCAGCAACTTTTAGACTTTGCAGCTCTAGTCGTACAACACCACTGGACATAACACTTCAGCAGCATGGTGAGGTGAATCCTTTCATGGTGACTTCATGTTTGAAAGGAAAAAATGGGTGCAACTGGAGGGAGAGAGAGCATGTCCAGCCGTGTGCATCGGTTGGTTAAGTTTGTCCTCTTAATCAAGCACTTAAATGATTTTCCCCGTGTAATGCCCTTTTAGTTTTTAGTCAAACATGAGTGAGTTCGTGCCTTTCATAAGAATAGCTTTAAGTATTGGAAATGTATGTCTTCAAATGAGAATGATTTTAATATGAATTCTTTGTGGCTTTTAAGAGAAAGGCCTTAGACTTGATGTTCATGTGCCTTCCATGAGAAAGGGCTTTTGTAATGTGTTCTTGGAAGAGTATTTGATATGTTTTAAGATGTGTGGAGATGGTGAGAAATATATATATTGTGAGATATGGTGTTTGTAATATGTATAGAAATTATATGTAGATACTTTGTTGGACACGGGTCTTGTATATATATACTTTGTGAGACATGGAGTTTAGAGATATATGAGAAGTATGTATGGGTATTTTGTGAGAAATGTGTTTTGTAAAATAAATGGAAGTATGAGATAGATAAATGAAGGTTAAATGTAGTAAAGGCTGCCGCTGGGATTGTTTTTGTGTATTATGATATTGGTTATGTTGCTTTCTAAGAAGAGAGATTTTGTATGAGAAATAAAGAATGAGATGGAGATGTGTTTTGGGCAGCAAAAATGATGAAGTTTCAGAATAATGAAGTGTGGGAAAGATGGGTAATGGATAATGGTATGTTGTAATATGTGTGTTGTGTTATTATCTATGAAGAGGGACTTTGTAAGAGAGATAGGGAAGTGTGAAAATGTGTGTTTTGCAGCAAAATGAGTGGGGTTTCAGAATTATTGAAGATTAGAGAGAGAGCTGGATCAGAGAGGGATCAAAGAGTGAGAGAGGCCCATTTGGTGTATGGCTTGGTCCTCTTTATATAGGGCCAAGCATGTAACTAGATAAGAACTTAGTTGAAGGGAAAATAGCAAATCAGGAAAAATCTTTGACAAAGTAAGTGGTCTTTTGTTTTTTGGCCAAAAGAAGCAAAGTTAGAGACTTTAAGGCTGAAGTTATAGTTGTAACAGCTGGATGATGTCATCTGAATGACATCATTTGCTTGAAGGAAAGTATTTGGCATTAAAGTCATGGTTTGGCTAAAAAATGGCAAGATAATCTTCATGGGATCCTTCTTGTTTCTGGTACCACAACTGCTGGGATTGGGCATTTATGGGCGAATGACATCATTTTAGGACATGTATCAATCTGCTGGAGCTTCTACAACCTCTGCTAGAACTGTTACAGCTTCTGCAGAAGCTGTTTGCAGCTTCCGCTGGAGCTGTTTCAGCTTCTACAGAAGCTGTTACAGCTTCTGCTGGAGCTGTTATTGGTATTTTTGGCTAAGTTTCATCTTGAAAGCTTGAAAATGTGTTAAAAATACAAGAGCTTGTTTAGACCCCCAATTCAAAGTTACAACTTGGTTGATTTTACATTAACTTAATACTAAGTGCAGAATAGTGTAAACAGAAGCGTACAAGCAAGAGAGCTACTCTAATCCATATTTAAAGCAACACAGCAGTAAAATGAAATGAAAAAGAGTAGAGAAGAGAGATGCAAACACAGATAACACGCTGATGTGTTATCGAAGAGGAAACCGAATAACTCGGCGAAAATCTCTCCGCTGCCCTCCAAGCGGTAATCGATCCACTAGACAATCAGTTGGGATACATGGATTAGCAAGAGACCCTCCAAGCCTAATCTACCCACTGTACCTAAGCCCTCCAACCTCCTACTCCAATAAGACTTCTCGGAACTGTGTCTTGTCTAGCTCTCTGGATCCCGCAACAAGCTCCATGTTGCATTTGCCATCCTTGGCTTCTTCCAATGCTTCCCAGCAACACCAAATTATCACTTGACACTCTGAAATGGTGTGGTAAGTGTTTGAGTTATCAACCTCTCAATGATATGGAAATGGAAAGGTAGGAGATGAGGAAATTTCACAAACAAATGTGTAGAGAATTGTTGGTATAACAATTTCTAACTCTCAAGTGTTTTAGCTAGGGCTTTCTCTCAGAAGCTCTCCTTAACATTTATGGGTAATATGGGTATATATAGTGTGGATACAGAAAGTGTGTATCAAATAGTACAAACTGGCAGAACAGAATGTCTCACGGGTGTCTCGCGGGAAGGCCTTACCCGCGAGATACTCGTGAGACACAGTTGTCTCCATCTGTACTGACTCTTCACATTCCAATCATATGAAAGGCACATGCTTCATTTCGCGGGAAGCTTAGTTGCGGGACACCCGTGAGAAGTCTTCTGGCTTCACTTGCTTGAGTCTTCACACTCTCACTCTCTCTAACACACAACCCTTACAATCAAATCCCACAATAAATACAAGGTACAAAAGATTGAATATAATTACAATCAAATTTGGCACGGAATAAAAGCCAACAAAAAAACATATGACTTTGTATGAAAAATATGACTTTTGATTTCCCTCAAGCACATTTCACGGGAAGCTCTAAGTCGCAAGCTTCTCGCGAAACAACCTCTGAACCAGTTTTTGATGAAAAACACAAAAAAAAATGCATTTTAAACAAAAACGAAAAACACGAAAGTATAAAATCACTTTCAAAAACATATAAAACACTCAAAAATATTTTTGGGTTTGATCAACAAGTATTTGAGCATACACATCACATTTGAACATGTACAATCACACTAATGAGATAGACATTAATTGAACAAAGTCTTGTGTGTTGTGTGTGAATATCAAATGTGGAATAATCCTTAGACCAGAGTGAAGCTTCAATGATCAATTCAATCAAGTCATACACAACTAATACGAAATCAAGTGGTCTATCTCTATTATAGAAATGAGCATATATGACCTCCCACACAAGAATGACTACAATTCTTATAAGCTTTTCATTTGGCTTCTGCATAATTCATTACATTTGATCTTTTTTGGATATTTTATTTCTTTTTGAGATTGGTGCTTGAAATTTTTGATATTTCAACAACGAGAGTTAGCCTTTGGCTTTTGAGCACCTTTCATTTTAATTTAAAAGTCGCTTTCCATTTTTCCTAGTCAAATACTAGTATATGCGACAGGCTTTTGCAGCTCAATATCTCTTTTCATTTGGAGATTTACATTTGGTGAGCTCTATAGCAAAAACATAAACATAAAGTGGGAAGAGATATAGGCATAAGTCTATGCAAGTATCAAGACCATCAAGACTATTGACCAATCATTCATGACAAGCTTGAAGATCTATTTACAACAATCACACATAGATTTCAAGATTTCTCCCACAAATATTTATGTGCATACAGAACAAGCTAGGCTCGTAAATGCACTACGCCATTAGTATGAAGGTACTAAGCCAAACTCACATATGATACACACAAACCAAGTGATCAAACTTTTTGAAGATTTTTCAATTTTTATGGGTTTTTGAATTTTGAACACACTCAAAAACAGAAAAGAAAAAAAAATAAGATCAACAAAAACATGTACAAAACAAAATTTGTAAAAGAAGTACAATAAATAGAAAGCAATGCATGATATGATGCATGAACCTATGATCCTAAACATTGGAAGTTTTGATGCATGGACATAGGAGGTGACCATGCATGAGTACCCTTCTTCACCCACACGTCACGTGCGTTTAGGGTGATATCCCTATAGGATTAGGTACGAGTGTTAGGACTTTCAAACCTTCTAGTGAATCTTTCCAAGCAGTTGGTAAATGCACCAATCATCTTCATCACGTCCATCATTCCGGGATCACCATTTCGACCTCTTGATGACTCAACAGCCCAAGTCCTCTTGTCATTTCTTGGTCTCCTTGACCTTTGATCACTAGCATTCCTCAATGCTCTCAGCTTATGACAATTAAATCAGGTGTGCCCTTAAATTCCACAGTGATGACACACATGGTTCGTTCTAGGACCTCTTTGCGATCGTGGAAGAAATTTTGCTCTGGCATCAATAGAACACAAGAATGCCCTCATTCGGACTTTCCAAAAGGCATAGTTACTACCATCAAAATATGGTGGAACATTCAAAGATTGAGACCGATCCATCTCAATACGGAGTCAAGGATCGCACTAAGGTGTTTAAACCACAATGAGTGCACCTGCTCTGATACCAATTGAAAGCTCGAAAATGTGTTAAAACACAAGAGCTTGTTTAGACCCCCAATTCAAAGTTAAGGTTTAGTTGATTTTACACTAAATTAATACTAAGTGCGGAATAGTGTAAACACAAGCATACAAGCAAGAGAGCGACTCTAATCCATATTTAAAGCAACACAACAGTAAAATGAAACGAACAAGAGTAGGGAAGAGAGATGCAAACATAGATAACACGTCGATGTGTTATCGAAGAAGAAACCGAAGAACTCGGCGAAAAACATCTCTGCCGCCCTCCAAGCGGTAATCGATCTACTGGACAATCAATTAGGATACATGGGTTAGCAAAAGACCCTCCAAGCCTAATCTACCTGTTATACCTAAGCCCTCCAAGCTCCTACTCCAACAAGAATTCTCGGAACCGTGTCTTGTCTAGCTCTCCGGATCCCGCAACAAGCTCCATGTTGTATCTGCCATCCTTAGCTTCTTCCAATGCTTCCTAGCCGCACCAAATTATCACTTGACACTCTGAAAGGATGTGGTAAGTGTTTGGGCTATCAACCTCTCAATGATATGGAAATGGAGAGGTAGGAGATGAAGAAATTCCAAAAACAAATGTGTAGAGAATTGTTAGTATAACAATTTCTAACTCTCAAGTGTTTTAGCTAGGGTTTTCTCTCAGAAACTCTCCTTAACATTTGTGGGTAATATGGGTATATATAGTGTGGGTACAGAAAGTGTGTATCAGATAGTATAGACTGGCAAAACAGAATGTCTCGCGGGTGTCTCGCGGGAAGGCCTTACCCACGAGATACTCGCGAGACACAGCTGTCTCCATCTGTACTGACTCTTTGCATTCCAATCATATACAAGGCACATGCTTCACTTCGCGAGAAGCTTAGTCGCAAGACACTCGCGAGAAGTCTTCTGGCTTCACTTGCTTGAGTCTTCACACTCTCTCTCTCTCTAACACACAACCCTTACAATCAAATCCCACAATAAATAAAAGGTACAAAAGATTGAATATAATTACAATCAAATCTGGCATGGAATAAAAGCCAACAAAAAAACATATTTGTAAATCACAACTTTACACCTTTCTTGGAAAAATTATATGTTTAGTCCATATATAATTTTGGTAAGTAATAGACTAGTTGGTTGATGTTTGATGAAGTCTTAGAGATGTAAATATGGTCTTTTTGCATTTTAACCAAATTTTGGAGAGTAAGGAGAGCATTTAATGCTAGATATGAGATATTAATATATGTTTATCCATGTGCTTGGAATTGATTTATATGAAAATAATAATATAATTAATATGAAATGATATAATTATATTTTAAAACTCATATTATATGATGGACATTAATTTTTATGTAAAGAGCATGGGGAGTTTTATCGTTTTGAGTATTATGTGATATGA
This sequence comes from Notholithocarpus densiflorus, assembly GCA_030021035.2. Taxonomy (NCBI): domain Eukaryota; kingdom Viridiplantae; phylum Streptophyta; class Magnoliopsida; order Fagales; family Fagaceae; genus Notholithocarpus; species Notholithocarpus densiflorus. The sequence goes on along the minus strand of JARYZH020001974.1, from coordinate 1,869 downwards.
GAGGCTTACCCAAATGTTACCTATTGCACACTGACCCGTCAGAGTTCAGGGAATTGGGAAAGACATGCCAAGCAACATGTTTTCCTTTATCAACTTTGAACCACTAGAGCTTTACTGAACGTATTTCTTGGCCCTCCAAACCACAACTCCCAAAATTCCCCCGATGAGACTCATGAGCTTGGATCATGGGCAAAAAATGAGATGATGTGCCATGAGTTTGAACCATGGGCTTTGACGCCTTTCTGTGTAAATATGGGCTCTTTTGGGCTTTAAAAAGGGTTTTCCCAAAATTCATGATAGTGTTTTGACGTGGTGCGGGTCGCCAATGAAATGAAGCCATGTGGTGTGAAAAATTTATCCTCAACAGGCTTCAAATTGACTTGTTTGTTAAACAAACGAACAAAAGCGAACTTTTTTCATAAGCCAGGTTCAAGCTGTTTAGAAACAATTTGGTTCATTTAAAGTCCTAACTGTTTGGGTTAGCATGTAGCCAACTCAATGCCGATTTTTATTTATTTATTTATTTTAAAGTTAGGTGTAGTTAGCAAAATTTTAAGTGAAATAGTACTAGTCCATTGCTACTACTCTCTAAACCATTAAGTGTGCGTTTGCGTAGCGGCATTTCTGCGTTTGCGTGCGTTTGCATTTTTTTAGCTGGTCTTATGGCACTGTTTATGAACCAGCCAAGTGATAAAAAAACGCGTAAACAGTATTTTTAACAATAAAAAATATTTTATAGTGTTTTTAGTAATAAGTTTCTAGTTTTCAACAAAATAAGCGGTATTCAAATTAAGTGTACGTAAGTTAGGCCATAATTATTCTTCATATAAGACCAAAAAGTATTAATGCATTGTTGACATATTGATCATTTAAGATAGCAATGGTTTCCCTATCTCCCGGCCTAATGAGCACAGGCATGCATCCTATATACGTTAGCCAATATAGCTATGATGTCAGAACATTAACGTAATTTGGAATCGAAAATAATTTGTAATGGGTGCCCTAGCAAATTCCTAGTTATCTATGGAGTTGAGCGATTTAATTCTTTTGATTTATGTTATAGTGATTATTCATATGTCGGGAATATATATATATATATATATTTATATGAATTTGTAGCTTACTCTTTTGATTGCTGAGTAACATATAAAGAGTCTGGTTAACACGCGAGTGTCTTTAAAACATTTATTAGTAGAGGTTTTAATATTATTTTATAAAAAATATAAAAATGTCAACAAAATTCAGTTATTATGTTTTTTTTTTTTTCATAAAAAATTTAAAAAAATAATTTCTAAACCAATATTTTTAAAACATTCGTTAATTATTTTGATTATAGACAGAATAAATAAATTATAAAGGATGATATTTTTTGTTTCATTGCATCTTTGATTGTTAACCATACTATTGCAGGATTTGATTCTTTATTTTTTTGATTAAAAAAAAAGGGTCATGGAAGAGAACAATGGGGACAACTCTACCTAATCATAGATTATATAGGTATTAGTTTTTGCAAACCTATGAAGATGTACTTTACATTGATACAATCTGTGTCCTTCTCAAAGCTTGATGCTTCATTGCTTCACAATATGGTAGGTAGAGCTGCAAAATAAAAATGAAATTAAAGATGTACTAGCTAGCTTTGCATAAAATCTGTCCCTAGCTATTTTACTTTATTTCTATCTACAAGATAGTCAAAGACAGGTACCGTACTTGATCAATAGATCTTTTTTCTATAGTGGTCTGTGGAATGTTGGTGTCAACGGAAATACAATTGGTGGCTTAAACTTAATACATAGAAGTTCAAAAAGGGGCCAAAATATTATTTTTAATCCATAAAATATAGCTCAAAATTCAATTTTCTTCCGAAAA
>JARYZH020001973.1:0-20134 GCA_030021035.2 Notholithocarpus densiflorus | reverse complement strand
CCATCCATCCATCCATCTTATTGTATTGTGCTCGAGAAGTTTGTTTGATGCTTTCAATTTCAACCACACATTAGGGATTGACTGACTGAGTAAGTCTTATAGATGGCACCCTCTATTTGTAGGCCCTTAGGGTCATTTGGATACATATTCAATTTTCTATCTTTATGAAGGTGCAACGCATTTTACACGATAATTTGACTGGTCAATGCTCATTCATTACTTGTATCAAAATTTAACAATCTTTAAAACAGAATATGTCCCACTGTGACTTAAGTCTCTGAGTATTATGGCAGTGAATTGTGATTGCTTAGCAACAAAGTTTTTAAAGCGACAAACTAATAATAATAACTAGTCGTTAATTCGTGCGATGCACAGATTAGTTGAACAAAAATTTTAAATTTTAAATTTGCCTAAAGTTATGATCACTTGAAAAAATAAATTACAATTTAATAGGGAAAAAAAAAATACTAACACCAATAATGTTAGGCATGCCATGTCTATTATCAATGGCATCCTTTCTTTAATGAAAATTTACGTCTCAATCATTTTTTTAATATAATATAATCCCTCCCATTGCTCAATTTGTTTGTAAAATCCTGGGTTTTTTCTTGCCATATAAAATGCAACCAAAAAACCCAAAAATAATAAAATAAAAACTATAGAAGTTTTTACATAGAAAAAAATAATTAATTACACTCAGAAATGGCATTGGCACTCAGAAAAAGTCATTAATCTAGAGCAATAGGTTTTGGAAAAGATTTTTTTTTTTTTTTTTTTGAGAATCGGAAAAGCTAATTTAGTGTTATAGGCAATAATTATAATATTTTAGCATGTAGAAGAACAACAACAAAAAGGCGTATCAAATGAATAAATTGACTTTGTTAGAGATTATAAGACAAATAAATGCACTGGAAAGAATAGATTTCGGAATATATGAATGTAAAAAGAAGAAAAAGGAAGTACCAGTTGAAAGGTCATAAAGTTTTAATCTAGATAGAAGACGACCAATCTAGAAAGCACTTGGAATGCTCCTATTATCTGCATAGCCTTGGCTGCCACCTTCTTGCCTCTCATCTACTTATGATTCTAACTTTTATTCTTGGCGAGAAAAAGGAGCTCTTGCCTTCGAGTAATGTAATTGAGAAAAATGCCACAAGAAACATATCAACACCCTTTTTGGTTCTTAAATAATACAAATTAATGAACAAATTTATAAGGTTAATGCATAACCTAAGCTTGTTCATCAAGATTCAAGACCCAACAATGTAAAAAACAATATAAAAAATAGAGTAAAAATGCAAAAATGGTCATATTTTGGGCCTTTATTTAGGTTCATTTGGATTTATATCAATTTTCTAAACTTAACACAAAAAGAGTAACATATTTTAGACGGGATTTTGATTCATCATTTGTGATAAATCCCACTATGTTTACTTGTTTAGACGGGATTTTGATTTGTCATTTTTGATAAATCGGACTATGTTTACTTGTTTACATAATTTGTGATAGCTATTTCCATTTGAAAACTTTTATCTTTTTTATCTTTCTTTTTTTTATAATAAAAACTTTTATCTTTTATTTTTGTTGTTTTCTCTAAAAATGCAAAAATCATAGGTGAATCCCTTCATGACTACCTCTAATATTTCAAACATGGGATGAAACAAACAATCAAGCCAATATTCATTTTTAAGCTAATATTGTGAGATACTTTGTACCTTGTAGGCAAGGAATGGATCTCAAAGTGCCACACATTAAACTGTCCAATGAATTAACACAACAAATTCCTATTATTATTGATCAACTACTAATCAAAATAAGCTAGACATATAAGTTATACGTTACAACTTTTTTTTTTTTTTATAACAACAACTTAATTAGTTGATTTGTTGGTTTGTTACTAATTTTAGTGAGGTTACTCAAAAAATGAAGTATTGTCCTAATCTACCGATTGAATTTAGTTGAGTACGCTATTATTATATCCAAATGGAACTTTAAACTAAGTAGCATTGGAAATTTCACCAATATTGCATATAGGTATAATAAATTATACAAAACATATATATATATATATACACGTTAGTACAAAATAGGTAACAAACTAGTGTCATGGGTAGAATGTATTAAAAGTTAAAAAAAAAAAAAAAGTCTTGTTAGTGTTTGTATCTTGGAAGTCTTCACTCATGCTCGATACAACTTTCTCTGAAAAGATCTAACTAGGAACAAATTTCTTCCCATGTACACTAACATTGAATATACTCTAGTTTTTTCTCCATCGGATAATATATTGTGGAAATCGTCATCCAAGTTAATTGAAAATGTGTGATGCTCTCGCACAAAATATTTCCTAATCAAAGCTAGTCAACAGAATTCAACAAGACAATAGAATTTCCTATCGTATACAGTGGGTTTGTTTGATATTGTGAAATTTCTTTATCTAGCCATTGAAAAGTCTAGTATGAGGCTGCCTAGTTCCAAAAGTCACGTGCTTTACTAGTAAAGAGTTGAAATGATTATTAACCAAAATTGTGATTATTTTAGGACCAAAATTGAGATTATCAAGAATACATTTTATGAACATGTCATGGATATGAGCCAATTTTTTGATGTTAGGTAGTAATGGCCTCCTGTCCTAAATTCATTTAAGGCACTATTTGTGGTTTAACTTAATTTCAACATTCCCTCGAAAATGAAGTTTATATATCTCCAAAAAATAAAAATAAAAAATAAATTTTTTTTTTCAAGGATTGCATAATTTTTTGATGTTAGGCGAAATGAAGTGGTGTCCTAGTTATTCTGTTTATTAGCTATTTTAGTGGTCTTATTCACAATTGACAACATTGTTTATTTGAAATTCATGCCAAAAATATATATGATGAAACTTCTAGTTGGAAAAGAAATTGATATCTTGAATTTCAAATATTCATTATAAGTTGTAGAGAACATTGGAAAAGAAAAAAAAAATCATATGAAAATAAATCTAAAAATGTTCGTCAATGATTTTTTTTTTTTCTGCAGCCATTCATTGATTAATTATTACTGTATATAGACTTAACTGAAATTTTGATCCACAACAAAGTATATATTAAAGATTGAAGCAATTACACATCCCAGTGTGCTTTTGTTGCTTAGTTCTAAGCTATTGTTATGCTACTTATTGTGGTGTACATTGTTTCACTGCAAACTAAATTAAGCATCGTTTAGACTATTTCTTAGTTACAGACTTTACCACATGTTGTTTGGTGATAGGCTGTTAGCGTTCGTGGGAATTTTTGTTTGTTGACTTGAGCTTAATCGGTTTTTAATGCTTTAAATTTGTACCACGCATTAGGGATTTGGCGTAAAGCATTGACTCGGTGAGTCTTGTATATGCGACAATTTTGTAGGACATTAATAGGTCCATTTTTGATGCATATATCAATTTTCCTTTTTTGAGAGATAATTATAATATGCTGCTAATCTCGCTGTTCGAACCCTTTCCCCCCTAAACCCCCAAACACTTTGTGCATTAGGAGGTGTCAATTCAGCTACAAGCACTTTTCTAACTTGAGAAAAGTGCACTTCAACTTATTTTACACGGAGCTTTGATTTGTCATCATCATTCATTACTTTATCAAAAAAAATTTCAAATAAGTTGCAGTGGGACATATTCTATATTAATGATCCTTGAATATTTGAAATTTTTTTTGATAAAGTAATGAATGATGATGACAAATCAAAGCTCCGTGTAAAATAAGTTGCAGTGCACTTTTCTCAAGTTAGAAAAGTGCTTGTAGCTGAATTGGTACAGACACAAACTATTTTACTACATTTTTACAAACTGCTGATGTGACAAATTCTTACTAGTTCTAATATGGGCCCATCACTAACATCACATTTTACTTACAATAACTATTTAGAAAACATTAAAGCCACATCAGCAGTTTGTAAAAATATTGTAAAATAGTTTTTGTTTGTAGCATTACTCTTTAACTTTTAAGTGGCCGTGTATTTTTTTACTCAAAAAAAAAGTGAATGTATTTATTATAGTGATTTTTTTTTTTTAAACTGATAGAACATTAATAATAATAATAATAATAATAATAATATGGGGTTTAGCTAGATTTTACTTTGAAATATTGTGGGAAAAGGGACAAAAGTTTTAATGAGATCATTAGGCAAATACAATTTATTGGAATTACAAAAAAAAAAAAAAAAAAGTTTGGTTAATGGATGCCCTTGGAATTATAAAAAAAACTTTTATCTTTTATTTTTATTGTTTTCTCTAAAAATGCAAAAATTATAGGTGAATCCCTTCATGACTATCTCTGATATTTCAAACATGAGATGAAACAAACAATCAAGCCAATGTTCATTTTTAAGTTGATATCATGAGATACTTTATAGGCAGGGAAGGGATCTCAAAGTGCCACACATTAAACTACTTGATGAATTAACACAACAGATCCCTATTATTATTAATCAATCAACCACTAATCAAAATAAGCTACTAGACACATAAGTTATACATTACAACTTAGTTGATTTGTTGAATGAAATCTTAGCATTTTAAGACTTTCCAAAATATTAAAAAATATGTGAACAAACTTATCAAGAAATTGCTTTCTCAAGATGGTTTAGTTCCATATGGCGCCACAGAAAAACTTAGAATTTGAGATTTCAATTTTACTTCCTTGTGAGTTGTGACTACTCATTTAAAATGTTAGTTTTTAGAATTGGCTCCATGATGATAAATTTCCATATATTTTGGGTTTTATTTGTACTGTAATTCTAGGCAACAAAGGCTAGAGTTGAAGCTGCAAAAGGAGTGCTACTTATAAGCAGGACAAAACCACCATTGGCAATTTTGTATATATATGTGTACTAATTTTAGCAATTTTGTTCTATAAAATTATATTTTGTTTCTCTTAAACAATATCATTGATTTTTTTAAGAGTAATGCTATACTCACAAACTTTTTTACAACATTTTTACTAACTGTTTTTGTAACAAATTCATATTGGTTCGCATATGGGCTCATCACTCACCATTCTTTTATTTGCCAGTAACCATTTATCACATCAGTAATTTATATATAAATATATATATAAAATAAAAATATAAACTTGTAGTTCTAGCATTTTCCTCATTTTAGTGACCAAAAAAAAAAAATTTAGATCTAAAATCTAAAACAAAATATACAAGCCCCAAAAATAGCTCAACAACAAAAATTCCACTAATATGTACCACGAACAGAGGAGACTTCATATTCCACTAATATATTAATACTTAATCAACTGGACTGAATATGTTGATTAGGGAGAAAAATAATAAAAATAAAATACCAATGGTGTTCTATGTAGAAACGTGGTTCTAAATCTTATGCTTAAATCTTTTAGATAGAGAAACTTGGGAGCAAATGGAAACCGCCTTACCTAAAACAATTAAGATCCCGCCAAAAATTTTTAATTCAAGAAATAATAAACTGGAATTCTAAGCATGAAATAGATTTTAATTAATATGCCAAACACAGAACAAGTATGTCCTCCTCCGACCCACATCCTTCAAGCCGCCGATCTACGAACCCACTGATCTACGAACTGATCACGCCTTTGACTTCGCCGATCACGCCTTCGACTTCGCCGACTTCGCCGATCACTCCTTCAACTTCGCCGATCTACGGACCCACGTGCCATGAACCCACGAGCCACGAACCCACAAACCCACGAGCCTTTGATCGACCCACGAACCCACGAGCTGTGTGATTTTGATCGACCCACGAGCCTTTGATCTTTGATTTTTTTTTTTTTGTTGTTGTGGTGGTGTGGGTGGTGGTGTTTTGGTGGTTTTCCTGTTGTGTGGTGGTGGGTTTTGTGTGGGTGGTGGTGGAAAATAGCATTTTCAGAATGTTACCAAACACAAGAAAATATTTTCTAGAACAATTTTCATAATGCAACCAAACACTTGAAAATATTTTCCTTTCTTGAAAATAGCATTTCCGAAAAATATTTATTTTCCGGAAAATATTTTACATGAACCAAACACAGCCTTAATTTCATCTTTTCTTTTCTTTAACGAAAGATGAAAATTCGTAGCTAATTACTCCGAACTTCTAAATTAAATTAAATTTATGTAAAAGAGGTAAAAAAATTTCGTAACATTACAAATTTAATACCTGTTTCTTATCAAACAAATTAAATACAAATTTTCTCTTTAAATATTTTCTGTGCTGCATTTCCCCATTTACATATTTGCATGCTTTCTGTATTTTGTAACATTTTACATTTATTATCAAGCCAAACTTAAACATTTTATATTCATTGTCGAGCCAATTTTAAACACTTACTACTTAACAAAAGTCGACTCATTTACTGTCTATTTTCAAGTTTACACAATAATAAAATTAGTTATACTAGTCTTTTCTCTTTCGTTATTATTAATTTACTGTCTATTTTGTTAGAAACAAGGAGATAAGTAGTTGGTAAGTGAAAATAACTAGTTAAGCGTTAGAATTTTGATGGATGTGATGTATGATACATAGTTAATTATTTAGGATGGTGTTTAGTGGAGCACAAATATATATTATAATAAATGGTGTAATCATGTAAAGAATGGCAAGATGTCTATGTTCACATGGTGCTCAAGACTTTGATGCAATGGAAAATAAAAATAAAGCTATGTTCAACGATCATTGCTGTCACACACAGCCACTAAAACTGTTAAATGTTTCAAAATTGTTGTAAAAGTTGTGCTTTTGGACCTTTTGTTTTTCCAATTCCACGTTACCCACGAAATGGTTGGGAAATATAATCCTTGCTTTATCATTGTTTTTATTAAATGAGAGAAATGAGTGGGAAAAAAAACACAAAAGAGAAAACTATAATTGATTTTTTGTTTTTTTATTTTTTGCTTGAATATAATTGATTTGAATTAGTGCATCCACTCAGCATTATTTTATTTTTCTCTGAAAAGTTTTGAATGCAAACACTCTGGTCCTCTGGAATCTGTAATACGGCAGTTGTTTTTATTAGTGCATATTCGTACGACAAGTCATATTGGTTAAGTGTTGTAACGATTATTTGAAGTAGTAGACACGTGTATATATTTGATTGGATATTAGATATAGTTAGTCTGTTATCCACATATAATAGCCTTTGTAGGCTCTGTTTTTCCCGCCATGCTCTGTTCCTCAAAATGCAGAGAAGACTGGGCTAGACTTTTAAGGCAAAATGTTAGACCTACATTATTATTCATTTGGATCTGCCTCTGAAATCTCTGCTACTTTCCCATACGTGACCATGATTGTTCTAAGAAAATTGGCTTTAGCTTCGTAAATTCAAAAAGGGAGCTATATGGGTCCAAACGGTTTTCTTTCGTTGCAAAAGGGCTCAACAGTCAACACTCTCACATGGTGCCTCCTCATTTTCCTATGCATGATAATGGTAACATTCCAAGAAATATTGTAATGTTAAACTAACATAATTAACATTGTTTTTTTTTTTTTTTTTTTTTTGATGGGAACATAATTAACATTGTTTGTAACTCTTTAACTACTACAAATATTGCACCCCCACAGGTTCACTCTGTTTTACAAACTGGTTTAGTAGGCGTTCATTAATAAAGATCCATTGTTTTCCCCTCAAAAAAAAAATTAAAAAAAATAAAAGATATATTGCACCCCCAATCTACTTGATTTTCAAGTAGGATTATAAATGAACCAAGCCATTCATAAATAGCTTGGACTTGACTCAATAAAAAGCTCATTTATGCTTATTTGTTTATTAAAGAATCAAGTTTGTGCCTACATTTTTTTTGCTTGTTTAATAAACAAGCTAAGTCTAAGGGTCTGTTTGGATAGAACTTATTTTGCTGAAACTGAAAACTGAAAACACTGTAACAAAATAATTTTTAAATGTGTGAATAGTGCCGTGGGACTCATTTTTAATGAAAAAGTTACTGAAAAGTGAAGTTTGTAGGACCCGTGCACTGTTCACGGGACCCACAAAACTGATAAAAGAGGGTTGAAAAGTCAATAAACGATGGCTACTGTTCATGAACAGTAGCCGTTGTCTCCCAAAAAGCGTGAGCAAAAAAAAAAAAAAAAAAAAAAAAAAAAAAAAAAAAAGAGAAGGATCTTCACGAACAAACTCATGAACATTGGTGCTTGACACAAAACAAGTTGACCATAAACTCGTTTATAGGCTTGGTAATAAGCTTGATATAAGTTTGACAATTAAATCTATATCTTATTATGATTTTAAGTAATTAGGAGTAGTAATTGCTTGTCCAAACAAATAAGCTTTATATAGGCTTGATAATATATTTGTGTTGGATTTCAAGCTCAAAAACTTAATATAAGTTCAAGTTTGGGCTTGAGCTCAACTTTACTAATGAGTCAAGCCAAGTTCAAGCTTTTAGAATTTTTAACGAGCTTGACTTCAAACATTTATTATAGGATTGGTTCAAACTCAAACTAAGTTTAAATATTTTACATTTGTTATCGAGCCAAACTTAAACATTTTATATTTGTAATTCGTTGTCAAGCCAAATTTGATCACTTACTACTTGACAAAGGTCGACTCATTTACGATCTATTTTCAAATTTACGTGGAAAAAAAAAAGAAGTTATACCAAAACATTTTAAAGAATGAGATAACTAATTGGTCAGAGAAAATAACTAAGAACATTGGCATTAGATGTGCCAAATGCTAAAACTCCAAACCAAAAATACATCTCCATCACATATGTCATATATCAAATTATTTTAACACATGCTATAGTACACTTCTACTAGATGGTGGGTGTTATTTTAGGTTATTTTAATGAGTGGGGTATTAAAATAAGAAATGAGATATAGGGTGTAATGTTAAATGTTATGCTAAAATAGATAAAGTAAATTTTTTGTACGTTAAAATAAATTTTTTTTAGAACATTTTTGCTAATACTCTAGCGTTAGAATTTTGATGGATGTAATGTAAGATATAGTTAATTACTTATGCAAGTTATGCCGTACCAGATGGTGTTTAATGGGGGCACAAATTATATATTAATCGTGTAAAGAAGGGCCAAGGTAGGTTCACACGGTGCTCAAGACTTTGATGCAATGGAAAATAAAACTAAAACTATGTTTATCGATCATTGCCAGTGGCGACGCCACTTACAACTCAGGGTGTTCCTAGGAACACCCTGACCTGAAAAAAAATCTTGAAATTTTTTTTTAAAATTTTTATATTTCCTTTGTATTAGGAACACCCTCAATCACAGAATTAGGAACACCCTCAAATTTAAAAAAAAAAAAAAAATTATATGTTTTACTTTCAAGCAAAAAAAAAAAAAAATTGAACTAAAATCTGAAATCACTAAAGGCTTTATCAAAAAAAAAAAAAAAAAAAAGAAATCACTAAAATCCAATCCAAACCTAAAGACAGAGCAACGGGTTCTTTTCAACGCCGTCGCCGCTTGAGATCGGATCGCTGATCGCTCGCTCGCTCGCTTGCTGCAACGCCGCTTGAGATCGCCAGATCAGATCGCTCGCTCCGAGCAACAGACGGAGATCGGAATCATCGGATCGCTCGCTCGCCCCTCCGCGTCGTCGTTGCCAACGCCCCTACGGATAGGAATTTTTGTAAGGAAGAGAGATTGATTGTCTATTGTTTGATTAATTGATTTCCAAACCCAACAAATGTGATCTGCAATGTTTGTTTGTATTCAGAGTATAGTCAATTGTAAGTTTCAAACAGAGAAAAATGTGTGTACGTCTGTTTGGGTTTAGTTTTGTCTTAATGGTGGTATCTGTAATAAATTGAGTGGTTTTTTTTTTCATAGGATAATAAATTGAGATGTTGAGAGTTTTGGTTGTGTGATGTTGGTGGGTTTTGGAGTAGATATTTACATTTGTGGGCTTTCTCTTTAAGTCTAAAAGACTTGAGTTTTTACTCTTTGGTCAAGGGTAGTTTGGGGAAGGTGTATAACATTCATGATTCAACCTTGTCGGTTAAGAGATTTCTAACACCAAGCTGGAAGAAAGAGAATGGTGCCAATAAATTCTAATACTATAAGAGATTTCACTGTTTAATTTGTATTTTCAACAGCGGGTGAAGTTGTGCTGTGCCTTTGTATTAGAATCCCTTTCCCTTTCCCTTGAGTGTGTTTATTTCTCAAAAAAAAAAAAAAATAAAAATAAAAATAAAAATAAAAATAGTGGGTGCTATTATTGTAAACAAATCCCAGATATTTTGGCAGTTAACTCTCAACTTCATAATTACATTTTTGATATGCGCAGCAATGACTTCTTTTTAGAGATTCAAGGAGTTAGTGAACTTGCTGAAAAGTTAGTGAGCACAAGGAAGCATGAGACTTATCCATTAGTCTATTTGCTTGTGAAGTTAGCTTTGACCCTTCATGTTGCTACTGCAATAGTAGAAAGAAGTTTTTCAGCAATGAAATATATAAAGAATGAACTGCGCAATCGAATGGGAGATCAGTAAATGAATGATTGCTTGGTTGTGTTTATTGAAAAAGATGTAGCTTGTAGCATTGATAATGAGACTATCATGCAACGATTTCAAAATATGAAAATTCGTAGAAAGCAATTGTAAATTTTATGTATTTGCATGTTTTTTGATTGTTGTTGTTGTCAATATATAATTTTTTTTATTAGATTGTGTAATTTATGCTTGTTGAGGAACACCTTGAAAAAATTTCCTGGAGTCGCCACTGATCATTGCTGTCTCACACTGCCACTAAAAACGTTACAAAATTGTTGTAAAAGTTGTGCTTTTGTACTTTTTCTTTTACCAATTCCATATTCCCCACGAAAACCCAGACAGTCATGGTGGAAACAAAACCCTTGCTTTATCATTGTTTTTATTAAATAAGAGAAATGAGTGGGAAAAAAATAAACACAAAAGAGAAAACAATAATTGATTTTTTGTTTTTTATTTGCAGTAGTGGACACGTGTACAGAGTTGATTGGGTATTAGATATAGTTAGTCTGTTATCTGCATATAATAGCCTTTGTAGGCTCTGTTTTTTTTCTCGCCATGCTCTGTTTCTCAAATATATATATATAAAGAACAGAACAGAGATGTGTGTATGTATTCAAAAAGCAAAAAGACTGGGTTAGACTTTCAAGGCTAAATGTTAGTGCTACATTATTATTAGTAATTTAGTATGCCATATATATAAAACACTCTGTTACCAGTTACCACTACGCTTGGCTCTGCATCTGAACACTCTGTTACTTTCCAATGCATGAGCATGATTGTTCTAAGAAATTTTGCATTAGCTTCGTTGATGCAAAAAGGGAACTATTGGGTCCAAATGGTTTTCTTTCTGTTCAAAAGCGCTCAACAGTCAACACCATCACATGGTGCCTCCTCATTTTCCTATGCATGATAACGGTAACATTCCAAGAAAATTCATAAAGTTGTGCATGATATAACGGTAGCTTTCTTAGAAAATTCTTAAAGGAAGACTAGTAACGGTGAATTTCTTTGAAAAAACATAAAGCTATGCATGATTGATGTAACTTTCTAAGAAAATTCATAAAGGAAAACTGGTAACGGTAACTTTCTTCCACTTTAAATATTCGGTCCTCCTCGTCTCCTTCTTCACAGCAACATTACTCTCTAGCTTTCTTCTCGCTATTTTAGCCTTCTTTTTTCACTCTCTAACATATTGAAGCACTTCAAGCTCTCACTCTTTAGCTTCGATCTCACTTTTTTAGAAAGCTTTTCTTTCACTCTCTAGCACTGAACCACTTGGAATCCCACCCTCTCTTGCTTCCCTCTCGCTCTTTAAGTCTTCTTTTCTCTAGCATACTAAAGCACTTGAAGCTCACTCTCCATCTTTCCTCTCGTTTCTCTAGCCTATCTTTCACTCACTAGAAAGTTTTTCATTCACTCTAGCATTGAAGCACTTGAAGCCCACCCTCTCCAGCTTCCCTTTCACTCTTTTAGCCTTCCTTTGTCTCACTAGTCACTACGAACAAATGGCTGAAGCAATCCTTTTCACTCTCTAAAATACTGAAGCACTTCAAGCTCACTCTCTAGCTTTCCTCTCGTTCTTCTAGCCTTCCTTTCACTCAATAGAAAGTTTTTCTTTTACTCTCTAGACTCTAGCACTGAACCACTTGAAGACCGCCCTCTCTTGCTTCCCTCTCGCTCTTTAAGCCTTCCTTTCTCTCACTACGGAAAAATGGCTGAAGCAATCCTCTGCGGAGTTGCACAGACCATAATTGAAAATTTGGGCTCTGCGGCTTTTGAAAAGTTTGGACCACTGTGGAATGTTAAAGATGACATTGAAAGCATCAAGAACACAGTGTCCAGAATACAAGCTGTCCTTCTGGATGCAATGGAGCAGCCGAACCGCAACCATCAAGCCAGTGACTGGCTTGAAAAGCTCAAGGACGCTTTTTATGATGCAGATGACTTGTTGGGTGAGTATAAGTTCCACGTTGAATTAGCTTTGCAGCAAGAAGAGACGATTGGGAACAATGCAGGAAAGGTACGCAATTTCTTTAGAAGTATCCCACTTGCTTTTAGAAATCATAGGATGAGTCTTAGAATAATCGAATTGAGGCAGAAACTAATTGCAATGGCGGAAGATAGGAATAACTTTCACTTTAATGAAGGCTATGTAAAGCCTCAAGTGAGTCTGAACAGGGAGACTATCCCATGTTTACCTAATAAAGAAGTTATTGGGAGAGATGACGATAAAAATGCCATCATAAAACTTTTATTGGAGCCTAATAATGATGAGAATGTATCAGTCATTGCTATTGTGGGAATTGGGGGGTTAGGCAAGACCACACTTGCTCAAAATGTATACAATCATGAAAAAGTCAATACACATTTTGAGTTAAAAATATGGGTGTGGGTCTCAGATGTCTTCAAGGTGACAACAATTGCTGAAAAACTAATAAATGGTATTGATAAAGATGATAGCATGGAATTAATGCGAAAGAAACGTCGTAAGTTTAATCCTGAAGTCCTCATGGGTCAAGTCCACAACATGGATCCATTGAGGGAACTTGTTAACAAAATTTATCAAAAGAAATTTTTACTTGTGTTGGATGATATGTGGAACGAAAATGATAAAAATTGGAATGACTTTAAAAGCCTTTTAATCGGTTGTGCAAAGGGAAGTAAGATTGTAATAACTACACGAGTCAATTTGGTTGCAAAGATTACACGTCCTGTTTCAATATATGGTCTTAAAGGTCTTTCTGAAGACCATTCTTGGTCTTTATTTGAGAAAATAGCATTTAGAAACAGGCAAGAGACCAACAACACTAAACTAGTAGAAATTGGAAGGGAGGTTGTAGGCAAATGTCAAGGAGTACCCCTTGCAATAGAGTCCATTGGAAATGCATTATACTTTGAGAAAAAAGACGGGTGGTTAAAGATCAAAGATAATGTACAAGAAAATGTAATTGAACAAGGGGGTGGTAATACCTTTTCAATTCTAAGATTGAGTTATGATCATCTTCCATCATATATTAAAGGTTGTTTTGCCTTTTGTTCTTTGTTTCCTAAATCTTACTTGATTGATAAGATGACATTGATTCAACTATGGATGGCACATGGGTTAATCCAATTGCCAAATAATATAGAGCAATTAGAAGATGTTGCAGATGAGTGCATCAAGAATCTACTTTGCAGGTCATTTTTTTATCAGGCTAATTCTTATGGACAAGACTTAACATACAAGATGCATGATTTATATCATGATCTTGCACTATCAATTGCAGGGTCTGACTGTAGACTTGACTATTTGGATGAAAAAACTCATCATGTATCATTTTCTAGTGCCTTATCTTTTACTAAAACTTTAAGTTTGGTTAAAGCAAGCAACCAGCTACGTACAATTCTTTTCACACATGGTAAGTATGGATTTGGTGCCATGGATGAGTCAACATTGATTACACTAATTGAGAGTTTCCCAAGGTTGCGTGCATTAGATTTACATGCATTGAATATTAAAATAATGCCAAATTCCATAGGGAAGTTAATACATTTGAGGTACTTAGATTTTTCTTTTAATCCTATTGAAACTCTTCCTGATTGTATTACTACATTGTTGAATTTGCATACACTAAAACTTCAAGAATGTCGTAATCTTGAACAATTGCCTAGGGACATCACAAAATTGGTTAGCCTCAGGCACCTTGATGATAGGGGTTGTTTTGAGTTGAGATTGCCTCAAGGATTACGGAAACTGACTGGTCTTCAGTCATTACCATTATTTATTTTGAGGAATAATGGTGGACTAGGCGAATTGAATGGGCTAAATAACCTCAGAGGAACACTTGAGATCGAAATTTCAGAACAATTGGAAGATGCTAGCTCAAATTGCGAGGTCAAAAATTTAAGGGAAAAGCAACATCTTAAGGAACTGAGATTATTATGGGCTCACCAAGAAGGACATGATGAGATGTTATTAGATAGCCTCCAGCCACATCCAAATCTCAAAATTTTGGAAGTGTGGGATTACTCTGGTGTGACATTTTCAAGTTGGCTTTCTTCCATCGAAAATCTTGTTGAAATCACTTTACGGAATTGTGATAGATGCAACCACCTGCCACCATTGTCTGAACTCCCATTTCTAGAAAGATTATGGCTTAATGAAATGAAAGAATTGGAATGCATATCAGATCGTGATATAAGTGAGGAAGTTTCTGCTTTATCCTTCTTCCCATCGTTAAAGTCTCTTTATATTGGGAATTGCCCTAACTTAAAGGGATGGTGGAGGTGTGCATCAACGACAGATCATCAACAACATCAGCATAACCGGTCACTGCCTTCATTTCCTTGTCTTTCTTCTTTTTCTATTTTTAATTGTCCTAATATGACTTCCATTCCCTTGTTTCCTTATCTCGAAGAAAAGCTACTTCTAATTGAAATTAGCTCAAAGCTTTTACAAGAGACAATACTTCCCTCTTCCTCCTCTTCTTCGTCCTCTCATCTCTCCAAATTAAAAAATGCATATTTTTTAAATCTGCCAGCTCTGCCAGATGGGTGGACATCCAATCTAATTTCTCTCGAGCGTTTACAAATTTCCTCTTGCAAGGAGTTAAATGTAGGAAGTGACCTGGACGGAATGGAATGGCGACATCTCAATCGCCTCATTTATCTGACCTTCTCCAGCCTTCCAAAACTGAATTCCTTACCTGTAGGTCTTCAACACGTTACAACCCTGGAAAGTCTCTATATTGGAAATTGTGAGAATCTGAAAACTCTGCCTCGGTGGATTGGGAATCTTATCTCACTTAAATGTTTTAGAATTTACAACTGTCTCAATCTGAAATCACTGCCTGACGAGATGCGCAATCTCTCGTCTTTACAATACCTGGCGATTCACGATTGTCCCGAGTTACAGAGAAGATGCGAAAAGGAAACCGGTCAGGATTGGGACAAGATCGCACATATCACTGACGGTACGCATTCTATATACCCTTTTTTTTTTTTTTGAATTTTTTTGAATTTTTGTTTGCTAGCTGAGAAAACAGTTGAAAATGAAAGAAAGTGAACTTTTTAGAATTCTATTCTCTATCATTTATTGATTTCAATACAATTTTTTGAAAAAAAAAAAAGAATTTTTTCTTTTGGATTTAAAAAATATAGGAACCAATGTATATAATTGAATAGGGCTCACTTTAGCAAAGCTTTTGGTTTTCTAAAGTTTTCTAATAATAAAAAAATTTCTGAGATGTATAGAATCTTGGCCAATTTGATTGATTTCAAAGCAACCAAACTGTTGAATTGTTTCAAAGTTCTATTATTATTAACATTATTTAATTCGATGACTTGTGTTCTGTCAACAGTTGATATTGGATGAATCATCTGTGAAATATGGTGGCAATATGCCTCGCTTGGATACTTTTAGGATTTTGGGTGGTGGAGTACGCAAGGTACTTGGTTACACTCTCTATAATCAAAGGTTATTGAATATTTTGAATAAAATTTCATTCCATATATTTGATTCACACTTTAAGAAGGACCCAAAAGGAAAAAGTAATTGCAATGAAAGATGCATATATCCCTATTTCCTTCAATAAACTTTGAATAGCTGGAAGAGGGTTATTCAAATGTGAATTCCTTTCCCCCTCTTCTTTGTTTTACTTGTATTATGATGATTTCTCACTTGGTTTGATCCTAGGTGCAGAACAAATTGGAAGCACAAAACAAAACTAGGCGTAAATATCTGAGCCTATTCAAAACCTTTATGAAGAACATTTTGTCTCTATTATGATCTTATTTTCTACCATAGTTTAATGGTCTACAGCTTAACATCAATTTTTTTTCCTGTGGTTGGAAGCATACACAATTTTAGTGGAATTTCTTTGTACATTGTGTTATGTTCCCATTGCTTGCTGTTACAAACTTGGGAAAAATATTTTTTTTTGGCCATTTTGTCTCACATCTTATTTCCAATTTGTTTCAAAGTCTTTACATGAAAAGTGCCTTGCCCAAGCCTCAAGTCCTTAATTTTTCCAATAAACTTTGAATAGCTGGGAGAGGGTTATTCAAATGGTAATTCCTTTCCTTTTGATCGTAGATGAGGAACAAATTGGAAGCACAAAACAAAACCAGGCAAAAATATCTGAGCCTATTTAGAACCTTTTATAAAGAACATTTTGTCTACCATAGTTTAATGGTCTAGATAGACTCTAGAGCTTAAAATCAATTTTTTTTCATGTGATTGGAAGTATACACAATTTTTGTGGAATCTCTTTGTACATTTTGGGTTATGTTCCCATTGCTTACTGTTACAAACTTGGGGAAAATAATTTTTTTGGCCATTTTGTCTTACTTGAATAACTAATTCATGGCAATTTTTTACAATTCCTGTCACTGTTAAGCTTTGCCTAACTTGAGGATGCAACATGCATCATCATTGCAGTCATTCTTGATTGGCCTCTAGCAATATGCATTTGAAAAAATGATCTGAACCTAAAAGGGTAGCGCTTGTGACCTTTTATAATAACTCATCATAGATTGGTAAATTGGGATTACAATGCTGATATCTTGTGTTACAGGGAGCATTTGGAGTGTTGTAGGGATCATAAAAGGTATATTTTCCACAAACGGGATAGTTGCATAAAATATAATCATCGCCAAATATCCAATTGTGGCTGGAAACCATCAGAAGACTTTTAGTGTGGTTTAACTCAAGGGAGAGAAGCAAGACGGAGGACAAGCTGCAACAATACGTTAATAACAAGAAAACAAGAAAGAGTAGTCTCAGTTGGGATCAGCAACTGCAAGTTTTGCAGATTCAGTATCGACATGAATTACAAATACTCAAAAACAGCAAGCTGAATTCTTTAAGGTTGCATTTTTATTGGCACTCTAATCATTGTTTACATCAGAACCTGTTATAGGCTAATTTTTGTAACTGAAGTTGTTAAATTACCGTTTGTCCCAAAAGCTTAACTAATAGAAGCCTACCAAACACCCTGACCATACCTTTTCCTAATATAGTGCCCCACATAAAAACATGCAATACCAAACTCTTTAAAAAACCTATTAGCATGTAATATGCCGAAGACTTGAAAGAATGAAATCTAAAATCTCTCCAATAAAATCTCTATTCCTACACCAGAATTTCCTCAATAAAATCTCTCCAAATGAAATAACTTCTAAACAATCCCATACATTATAATTCTAAAATTGACAACAATTTAACGGCAAGTTTTGCAGGTCTGTTAATAAATCTAATAAACTGACCCATGAGCCTAATAGCAACATTTTTGGCATACTACTTTTAGTGAAACAATGGTACTGCAGTTTTTTGGTAGACCATCCATTTGAGCACTGAATTCAGCTACTCTCTTCCTTATATATATATATATATATATATAGACTATCCGGTTGAAGATTATCAACTAAATTATCAGTTGCCAGAGAGAGACTAAGAGAGTAAGTATAAACAACTAGTCATAATCTGTTCTACTAAATCAGGAAAAATCCAGATTCACACTGTATGTTTGATGACACCAAGAGAGATGATCATTACAGCTGTATAACATTTTGCTGAACCCAAAGTAATGGTGCAATTCTGAATCATTATCAAAAAGAGCTTTTCACTGACCTTTCAAAATGGCAACCCGAGTTTTCGCATTAGATATTGGAAACCTATGACCAAGCCAATGAAACTCTGTCATGGACGCAGCTTGTTGAGACCTTGCCTCTGCCATGACAGCCTGAAACCAAGACATTGAAAGACATCAGTACAATAGACAGAAGCTTCCAAAGGATGAAGCGGAAAATTCTCAGCACTTCCAACTTTAACTATAACAGGATAAAACAGATAGTTATTTAATAAAGACTAATACCAATGACTGTTTATCACACAAAGTCAAAATAGCCATAGCCTCACTCAAGTTGCAATAAGGAGGGGTGGGACCAATCAAAAAGTTGCAATAAGGTGGGGTGGGGTTAGGTCATGCTTCAATTCTTGCACAACAAGAAAAATGATAATTATTATACCATCAGATAGAATCAGAACTAGTCTTAAGGTCAACCAGATCATAAGAGATACTAATTTCCCATAAGCAAGAAGGATAATGTCTTTACTTTAAAAACCAGGTCTCTAATAACGTTACAACAGGTGATTTGTTCCCTTCCCTTCTAGGAATAAGCTACTTGAATTATTAAGCTCACCTTGTGAAACAACTTATTTTTCTTTTTTGAGATAAACAACAGAAACCTTTGTGACACATCTAGAAAAGAGAAAATTATGCACCATGAACTCACGACCTTTATTAAATTTAATAAACAAAGGATCACTTCTCACCAGAAAACTGAGGTTGTGAGTGCTTAAAAAAGACCAAGGAAGAAGCTTAGAACAAAGTCAAATTAATTTTATGAAAAGGCATGATGGATGAATTAATCAACCAAAAAGCAGAGTTAAGAGTCATAATATTACATTATGGACGCCACAAAGCAACAATGACCAATAAATTAAGGGTGGGTACAACACGGCATAATCAGAATTCGTACAAGCTTCCATGATCAGATGAATCTTGCAAGAATTACTGCAGTTGAATGCATGGAAAAATGAACCAAAATACAGCAAAGTAATTATGAGGCAGGTTGCAGTTCAATAAATCCGGCGAGACTAAACTTATTGAGTGTAGTTGATGTGAGAATCATTCAAGAGATTGTTGAAGCACTGAGACACCTTACTTCAAGATATATGCTACCCACCTCTGATGAGTTAAAATATTCCTCAAACCAAGGTTTATCACTACGTTCACGATAAACAGACATTTCGGAATATTACAGAGTATGATAGCTAAATGGGTGCAAGAGCATCTAGATATTCAAACTGAGCTTCATCAACTGTTCTAATATAATATTTTTCCCCTTTCCCTGAAAATGATTCATGTTTTCAAACTCTCATGCCTATAGCCAAAGCAACTGCCTGGAAGACATTGAAAGAACCCTATCGCATCATGCATGGCTTACTTTCAAGATAATTAAACTCACCTCCAATTTAGCTTTGAAAAGGTCCAGGGCAGGACCTTCCATCTCACCAATCTGTAGAAGCTCAGAGGCTTGTAGATTTGATTCGCCAATTTTGTGTAGGCAGTAACGAATACTAGGCTCTAGCTCCTCAACACGCTCTCGGCACAAAACTTGATTCTCTAGGTCCCCATATTTGCCAAGTTCCTCATAAACAGCCCTGTAAGATTAATAATAAATTAAACAGCCACAATATCCACCATTGCAACCACAATGAGAAGGTTATAGAGTATAGACCAAACAAGGAACATCTCAAGGGATTTCTGAGATAAAGTTCCACTCAAAATTAATTTATGCCTAAATCAATTAATTCATTATTATTTTATTTTTGAGGTGAGATTTGATGATCAAATTCATTTCCAACAGCAAAGTATCAAGAGTAAACATCAGTATATTTAAGAAGACAAGCATGCACCTGGCACTTTTGAAATTCATTAATGCTGTGTCCCAGTTCTGATCTTGTTCAAACAACAAGTTCCCTTTCATATAGGAGGCATAAGCCTACATATTGGAAATTGAAACTTAGCAAAATGAAAATGGAAGAAGTTATGTAATACTTGATTAACTAAAAGATAGTTCTCAAAATAGAGTAATCAAAAGAGAAGTATCAAAACATTCACTATCCA